>JAHWXV010017735.1:0-13277 GCA_024586415.1 Phrixothrix hirtus | reverse complement strand
CCAGAGAAGGGGGGTTCTGGATCCACAATTGGGTCAAGGTCAATGGGTTGATGACCTTGACCCAATTGTGGATCCAGAACCCCCCATCTCCTACTACTCAGATGTGAATAGATTACAAGAGTTTTACTTGAGTTTTTGAATATCGATACAGCTTCGTGATAAGTAAGTGATTAATGTATAATTAAATTGCCCATAGATTTAAACTGACTCTATGATAATTGTTTCTCATTAGAGTCGCATTTCTATATTATAATATGATAATTTCTAATAGAGATACAATGAAAATTAATCCGATTAATATTATCACGGGCCATATTTCAAGAAATAAACATACCTGAACCTTCTATAAACCGCAAGTAAGTTGAAACGAATATATTGAGATTATCTTATTATATTCAATAAATTAATTTAACGGATTCGAGGATTCGAGGAATCTTTAGATTTTCCAGAGCCATACAAAGACAATCATGAACAAGTAATACAAGATGATATTCTGCATACTCTATCTAATCTACCTCACTCATCTTCAATGGAGTGTACCGAAGATACAGAGGAACTGTTGAATATCGGGGAAGTGGAAAAGGAAATTTTTAAATATTAATACTATAAGACAAACATTCAAGTAGGTGGAGTCTGTTAGACAACTAAGGTGCTGAGCTCGTTATTTGATTGAAGGAGATACTTATCGAGAAAAAGGTGCTAGGATTTGTAACTTCACGTTGGAAAATTTTTAATTTGCAATTGAAGCAGGTTTTATTGTTCACGACAATAATTATTTACGTAAAGAATTAAGTAAGGAAGATATTCGGTTCCGTGCTTCTACACATTGGCTACTGCGGTTTAAGCACGCACATAGAGCAGTATCTGGAAAGACCAGTAAATTGTTAACTAAAACTGAAGAAAATGCCGATGAGTTAGAAAACCAGCCACAAGTATTTACTGATGAAGGGAAGCAAGATATGATAAGGGTTGCAGTACAAAATGTGTACAATTATCATCAGAGCGGTTTCTAGCTTGAAATCCATTCTGGACGGACTTTGGCAGTTGAAGGAGAAAAACAAGTCCAATGTCTTGTCCAATCAGTTTCATCAACAACTCACAGTTATAGAATACAACCATTAATAATATCTGATGGGAAGCTGTTTTGGCCATTATTTTTTGTTTTAAAAGAACAAAGTTGAAAATTTGCGCTTGTTGTAAAAAATAATTTGTTCAGAGGTTTATATAGAAGCATCAAAATCTGGAAAACTCAGTTCATGTAAAATAAATGCACCTGTATATCTGATAAATTGGCATTCTTGTTTCTTTCGTTTAAAGCACTTTAGAACCTGGTTAGAGAAAACTTATTTTCTCAGTGTAGGTTCAACAAGCGTGTTATTGCTTGATTCTTGGAGTGGCCACTGTCCACAACTCCTTTATAAAGCGACATCCCTAATAAAAATGTGAATTTTAAAATAATACTAACTGGTACGATTTGGATTTAGGATTTGGAAAAACTTCGTTTGACTTTTCTCAAAGAGTGTACTGTTAATGAATTCTAATATTATCAGATTGCAATCTCTGGTTTAGAATCCGTTGTTATCACCAAGATACTCCTAGATACTTTGGTACAAAGTGGAGACAGGAGAAAAACGGTCTCATTCGACAATCCTGTTGATTTGGTTTTGGAGATTTTTGTAGGACGCATTGTGACATTCCAGGCTACAAAAATGATACCATCATCTAATGTTCATGGTGCAATTAAAAAGCTAAACATTTTCTACCCGAATACTCGATTGACCACATGACGCTTTAACTTTGATAAGGCTCCTGTGTGTTGGACCTAAGCAACAGTCGACTTTTTGAAGAATTTGAGACTTGTACTTTTTGAATATCCTTCCAATAATCGGAATATTGCTCAGTGTGACTTTGATCTAAGAAGAGAGATTAAAATTAAATTCACCCAACCAGGAAAGAAAAGACTTACAGAATAAAGAAAATTTTATTTTCCGACACATGATCCTTCCATATCTACAAACTTAGTTCAACGCTTGTCCAATAATGCGATACCCTCAAAAAGTTCTTCCGATAACTCCTCAAACACTTGGAAATGGCGTCTTTTAGTTCTTCATCTGAAGAAAATTGTATCTTCGCAGGCATTTATCTAGTTTAGGAAGCGAGCGAGCTAGATCCTAGCTATAAGGTTGAATTTTTTCTGAACTCCGTAATTATGCAGCAATAAAGCCTTAGTCACGAGCTAAAGCCGTTAAGTTTTCTTCGTAATTTTTTACTTGCACGGCGCGCTGACGCCATATACATTCCGAAATCTTAATGTAAAAGTATTAAAGTGAATGCGTCGTGTATTCCTGTTTCATTTAAGATAACAGAAACCTTGATTCGTCTATCCAATAACACCATTTCTTTAACTTTCGTGTTTTTTTTTCGGTCCTTGCCTCTGTATGTTGATCATTTTTGGAGTTGTCTCGAAAGGATCCTCTGTGCTATTTGAATGGCTTCGCCCAGAACTTTATTTGAAATTACGTTGAAGTGTTTTCACCTTATACATGAGTTATACGTTCTTACATAATTTTTGGCTGATTGCCTTTGTTTGCCAAAAAGTTATCACGCTTCTATTCTCTAGTTTCAAATCACTTATTTTCAGTTTAACAGAAACTACAAAAGTAATTTGATTTACTAACAACTTAACAGACACTTGTTAAATAGTTTCATCAACGTAGCAGTACACAATTTGTTATGACAGTACGTTTGTTTCATGCATAGGTAGATTTCATTTTAATCTCCTCTCGTATTTTCCGCTTTTCGACCGATGACGCTTTCGTTGTATAACGTTTCACTAGTGAACTGTAAATAAAAAAATTAATGATCGTTATTACTAGGGAACATAAAACAGAAAAATAATTAACTTGTTCGTAATACATTTTAAGTTTAACCAGTTTAACTGAAATATAGAATGTGACAGAAATTGCATCACTTAGAAGGAGTTGGAACTTTCTGATTAAATTTGGCTGAAACCTTTAGCTATTGAAAGCCACTAAATAATTAAAGTTAGGAGAGGTTTGATCCAATAGTCTTAGTCTAAATGACGTTTCTTCAATTATTTAATTTTGTAACCTTTACGTGACCTTGCATCGTTCGTCATGATTTTTTTTCCGATTTTGAGGAACGTCGCTGGAAGAGGAAGAACAACTAAACATCATAATATCCACCTAAAACTGCTGGTTGTTAGAAACCGTTTTTTCAACGGCCTGTTGCTAACGAATAGTTTCAAGATGCAGGGGGTGCAATAAGTCATCGCACTGTTTATTGCCGAACCCAGTACTTTGGTTTGTGCTCTCAGCAACCACATATAGTGCTTTCCCTTTCGATTTTACGCTGACAACAGTGGAATATGGAGTGGTATCAAGTCATCTTTAGTGATGAATCAATAATCTGTTTGGGAATGCATGACTCTCGTATGAAGATTATATGGAAAAAGTCACAATATTCAATTTTTAGTCTAAAGACACGCGCACCGCATTTTGAGGGTTATAGTATGGGGTGCTATTTCCTATGGTAGTAGATCGTCTTTAATTTTCATTTGAAGCAATACGGCTGCCCAGCGATACTGTGACGTTTCAATTCGTAGTGAAAAGTACGAGAAGACAAAGAATTTACATTCTACTCGGTGATAGCTCAGTCGTGTGAGGGTGGTTCTTAACGATGGTTTCAGTAACTCCGGAGGCTCTCACTCACTCCGTTCAGTACGTCTATAAAATTATTAGTTTTACGGTGGACCTCGTTTGTGCAAATTATGTCGTTCGAAGTCATGAAACGAACTTCGGCAATATTTAATTAATGAACGTTGTGGTTTTCGGCGGTATTAAAAAGATATGTAAAAGTAACAATTTATTTACAGAAATTAAATGGTAAATGATACATAAACTAAACCAAAATCATACTAGTTCAATAATGGAAAATAAAATAAACGTAACTTTCTGACAGCAGACAAAATAAATTATTTACAATTATTCGCATAGGTATATGAAGTCAGTATTTGCATGAGGCTTATACGACCACGATGGTTTGAAATTGTTACGGTGTTAGCACAAGCGACGGGCGCAGCGTTCCTAGACTCGGTCAAATCCTACTCTCCTAGTATGTTTTGAATGCAAGGGCCGGCAGTGTGCTTTGAGATCTGAGCACGAGAGCGTCGCTCTTAGCGGCCGCCTGGGATGGTCGGATGCGAGGTGTTAGCGAGTACTCGCGACTTCCACATAGTTTGACGCTAAGCGTCTCTACGGATGGCGTCGTTTGCAGACCGAAACTTAGTAACTCATCGGCAAATGACGGGATGTCTCAAACTTCGGATGATTTCGGTAATGCGTAGTCGTGCGTCCGCTATCGACACAACTCAACGCACAACGGCAATGATGGACGCTGGGCGTCGTTCGTAAATAGTTACAGAGCAACTTATTTGCAATTGACACCAAAGGCGGTTTCATTATTAATTCGGCGGTGGTAACACCAGTAAAACTCAGTTACGAGGATCCCCGAGCTTATATTATTCTATGTCTTTGTTACAGAGCAACAAAGAAATATAACGGTGTTCTAGAATCTCTGTATTCAGATCTTTAGCATACGGCGTCTTCTAACGGTTTGTTAATATTAATGACAATCCGGATTTTAAAAGGCTTGACGAGTCTAAAAGACATTGGGTCAGTATCGCTGTAAAAATTAATAACTAAATAGCTTGACTTTACAGAAAAGTTTTAACGGTTTTTGCACTAGGCAATATCCCGTACAGACCCTCATACTAAGACTGATTTGTAACTCGTGAAAGCGTCTTATTTATACTTAAATTTGTATTCGCGTTCTTTATTCAGCGAATATCAATTCGGACGGTTTTCTCTGTCTGATATCTTATCATTACGGATAACAATTACAAGTCCTTTAACCAATTCGTTTGTATAACATGACGCAATATTTCGTAATAGCTTTTAATTAGTTTTTACTAATTAATTAATATTTAAATCAACTGAGATTGTTGCTTATGCTAATTATTATTAATTATCAAAACAATCTTGACTGATTTCGGCCGGTAACTGGTGATTTATGCGTCAGGTTGCGCAGTCTTTATTAATTAGCTTATAGTATTTTTATAGCAGCATTTAATTAAGCAATTTCTCTATTTGTAATTTAAACTAAAGTTGTACAGTCACGCACGATATTCGACAATTTTTTAAAGTTTGTTCTGTCTTTAATTTAGTCTTAATAATTATACTTCCGGAATTACTAATATAGCGAAAACGCGTAGAATTCTCGGAATTCCATTAAATCGTGTTTTGCGTTATTATCACGTTTCGCTGGAAACGTTACAATACATTCAGGAAGTAGTACAATCCTATGTGTTATATTTCTTCAAGCGACGGAGAATACCCTGTTTCAATAAGACAATGCTGGTCGTCACATTGCAACGTCAACCTTTTGCCTTAGCGACTAAGACATCCGGATTTTTCCCCATTGAATGTATACGGGACATTATGGGTAGGAGTTAAGGAAATTACCTAACCTACCGTTAACTTTGGAAGCTTTGCGATATGAAATACAGATTTCTTGGGATTCAACTGTTTAAGCTGACATCGATGGTTTTTTAAATTCGATACCACGATGTGTTATTGAATGCGTAAATAACTGAGATAGATCAACACACTGTTAGTGAAAAATACAAAGTTATTGCATATTATTCTTTCAAAATTTAATCATTTAATACTTTTAAATATCTAAGGGTTTCCGTTAAATTTGATCAAAAAAATCTAACGATTTTGATGTGGCATAATTTCTGCCAAATACTATTAATTAAATATGAAAATGTAATAAAATAGTAATTACGTAAAAAAAACTAAATATATAGTGTAATATTCAAATTAAAAAAGTTTGTATCAGTTACAAAGGGTTCAAATCCGGAGTGTGAATGTAAATAGGTTATCGCCGGCTCCGCCCCAGTTTTGAGAATTTTAAATCTAAGGTTATGATACAGCTGCAATTTAGATTACGGACAATACACAAATACGCCAAATTTACGAGAAATTGACCATTTATTGGGTTGGTACGAACGCAATTATTTCTATATAAATTAAGGTCTGAATCTAGTTTATTTATTTAGCTATATGTAGTTGATTAAATTCAATATACTTGTATATATTACGTGAATATAAGCTAAAACTTACAACAGTTAGTAAATCCATATTACTTTTTGAAATATGATCTGAACTGAATCCAAAGTACGTAGATCTGCATCGTCAATTGTCACAGATCGATAAACCTATTCAATTTTGCGTGTCTAAATATAGAATTTAAAAAACCTGATACACCGCTAAATTCGTTACAAACATTTAGAATCACTTACCTTTGAAAGTAGCAATCTCCATTACAAAACACTTTGGGCAAAACACATACTCAGTTGAAACGTAAGTAGTTCAAGAAGTGTCACACATTCCTATTTGATGTGCTACAATAAATGACATGGTCTTAAATTACGTGTAACTACTAAACGTTAAAATTAAAATAGCTAAACGAAATAATACAATAGGTGTGCATAAAACTAGTATAGAAATACGGTTAAATGAAATTAGCTGCTAAAGTAGGAAGTTAGACAACCCAACGTACAATAACATAAATATTTGTGTATAGTAAGATTAGATAAAATGAATTATTCGTTGACATATCTCTTATTAGAGCTTAACAAATGAAATAATGAGTGAAACCATAAAATAATGAACTCCCGATGGATTTCCGACTGAAGGGCAAACGCCTCAGCTTAACAGTGACCGCCAACGCACTTCTCTCATATAAAACTAAATTAATGTAAAAGCTTATAAGCATATAAACCGAGAAGGCTGAAATTACAGCAGAAGAAAGGTGAGAAGCTGTTTATAATGCTTAGGGCGAAAAACTATAAAAAGCAATAGTGTCTCAAAACTTTCAAAGTGACTGTATCTGTATAAGTTTACTTGATAATAAATAAACTATACATAAATTGGAGTAAAGTAAAATTTCAACTAATTACTTACCTGATTGAATGATTACAGCATTAAAGTTTTACTGCATGTAGCGATGGTCTAAGTAGAAGTTCATCTCGTACACCTGCAGCTTTTTTCCGAACTCAGTCTATACTTGAGGCTTTCTTTGAGATATGCGATGACTTTTCATATAATTTTTTCTTCTGCAATGTACGGTATGACTTTATACTGTTGCTTGCGCGAGTATTTAATATTGTATTTTTTCAAGAACTGGGAGGGAAAGAGTTGCATTTTACAAAGGACGGTGTATGAAAAATAATTAGTAAGGTAACTTTAATACCTTTTGCTAGTTATTTTTTATTATTACTTTTAATATTTCTCGAATGAACACATATTTTTTATTTTGCCGAGCAAAGACGGAGATAACCTTTACTGACAAGGTTCGATAAAATAATAAAATTTGTGATGACATCTTGTCATAGTTGGTTGTATTTAAGAAACTGGAAAAAAGTCGCCTCTCGACATATTTTTCGGGTATGAATATTTATATCAAGCTTATAAAGTTTTACATTATTATTTTGATGTTCTGAAAACGCGTGTCCCCAAGTAACTGTTATAATGAATCTTCTCTTTTTAATTAAAATAAACTGTTACAAAGTTTGTAGAATAGAAATGAAAGCTCGCCCTACTTTAGGAAAACCTAAACGTTATTAAAATATTTTTTATTTGAAAACTTCATTTACAAAAGTTTTGTACAAATACTTATACTTGTCTAATTATCATATTTTTGGACAACATTTACACGATAGCCTTTAATTACTTTAAATACAATCTAAGAATTAGTGATTATTTAAATGTCTCAGTAAAGAGGCCAAAAAATCTAAACAATTTCTGATTTTCTTAAAATATATCTTTAATGGTCCATAACATATGATCTCCGGTTTCCACCCCTAATCTACATAAATTACTTATTTAAATATATGTATAATAGAAAATTACGTTATTTACAGTGGAATGTTATTCTATAAAAATATAGTCTGATGAAGTTAATACCCTATTTATAATTACGAAAATTAAAATGTTGACAGTATATTTATTTGCCATTTTTCATGTATAAAATACGGTCGTCTAATTTTAGAAGCAGTGCGTTTTCCCCTTGATTTGGCAAAGAATACCTCTAAGTAAAGCTAAGAAAATTAGACACTATTTTAATTAAATACCCTTATTTACACACCTTATTTGCTAATTCTATTTATATTTGTTCTTATAATTACATTATAATTAATAATTATAATTAATTCACCATTCCAGTATGACAGAAAATCTACATTATATGCACACGGACATGTAAATACGCAGCGGCTGCGCCATTGTGGAAAATTGCCGTCGTAACTGTAGAAACGTATTTTCACATCTATATGTTGGACCTAAAGGCGCCCATGGACGACCTATAACATAATTTTATAAATATTGGGTGGCTATTACTGATTGAAAAATTTAAAATCAGCTGGTTTGTGAGTAAATGATCACTTTGACTTTTGGCCTAAGCAATTATGCAACTTGCTGTAATTTATCAATAAAATTTACGCCACAGCATTTATTCACATATTTAAATATCCCCAACCGTTAGCGATTGTACGTTATTTATTGCATAATACTAAGATCGTCTAGGCTTGCCTTAAAATAAAACTAAAATATAATTATGGTATCTAGATAAAATTCTTCTAAAATGTTGGATACATTATTTTTTTTGTAAATTTAGACACTTTATTTGCTTAGACAACAATTTGGTTCTACTTAAACATTATTAATTAGTTTATGCTTATTGTATACTACAGTTTGTCACACACGAGCGTTGGCTTCAAGAGAAAACTACTAGCAGGCTCCACTACTGTAGTATTCGTTGACGGATGAGGGAGACTACTACTTTGTGATTGAGACGCCAGTATTACTTTCCATTGGGACAAGAACACATAACTTCCAAAATGAGTGCACCGTATGCAAAATATTTCGAGGCAATGTTCTGTTTACACAGTAACTGGTCTAAAATGACTTATAAAGCTGCTGTTAAATATATGAACAAGTCAGAAGACTTGGTACTGAAGTGGATGATGCGATATGAAGATCAACGTCGACGATTATCCCGGGAGAGAAAAAAAACGCGAGGAATGTCTGAAAAAGAAGATAAAATCATTTCCAAGTTGTTTCAGGGACAGTTTGTTGACATTGCGACAATGACAAAAGTTAGCAGCTAGAAAGGAAGTTCATATTAGTATGATGTCTCTGAAAAGGCGGTTAAACGAAGTGAACATTTCTTGGCGTAGTAAACCTTTCCTCAAACTGGGGCATGTTGAAAGGCAACGCTTGTAGGCTATGCAAAATTTGAATCGTGATTGGAGTAATGCAATTTTTGTTGACGAAGCGTCTTTTTACTAGGTTTCTGCCAAACTTACTTGGTCTTTTCCGGGAAAATTGCCTTTGCAGTTAAGGTCCATGTTTGGGGATGCTTCAATCTTCACGGTTTTAGCACTTTGTACTTATTTACTCGCAATCTAAATGTTGAAAAGCGCTTCAAATCTATAACCTAAAGTCTGCTGAGAAGTGGTTTGGATCGTGGATACTGCAAGAGGACAATAACCCAAAACACCGCATCCGCTTGTGCATGTATGGAAAACCGAAAATGATATTCAGATTTGGAATTGGCCTGCACAGTCGCTTGTTGCGAGTCCAATTGAAAATGTGTAATTCATTATTAATAGGAAGATTCAACGAAAGCGTGCGTTCACTTTAAAGTAGTTATGTCGCCATGTCCGAGCTATCTGGTGATCATTGCCACAACAATATACGAAACATTTTTTAGAAAGTATGCCAAACGGTGCCAACGAATTCTCGACAATAATGGAGACTTACTAAGTAAATGTGTAATAGTGCTTTTAGTGTACTTTAAATTGATCCATTCATTTCTTAAAAATAATAAGTTTTCTTTCAGTTATGCACACAACGCACTTGCGTGACAGACCTAAATTGGTATATCACCACATACGACAAATATTTCAAATATTTAGTGTTATTAAATCTTTGTTGGATTTTATTTGACGCAGTACTTGTGTTAGCTAAAATTATCATTTCTAAATTGCATTAGGAAGTAGACTGAATAAAATTTGGGAGTTGTGTCGGAAGTAACCCATAATTCGTAACTGCAGAGTGTGGTCTGAAATCATCGGTTTATTAAATGCTATTATTTGACATACTTTGTTACTTGACAACTTTTATATAACGTAGTTGGTATTTTTCTAATGTAACCAGAACTAATTTTGCATGGTCGAAAAGCAAAGGATGGGAATTTCAATTTCGTTCTTTATCTAGAAATTTTAAATTACAGTGACATTTTTCAGAAGTAGCAAATTGAATCTTACAGTACGTAAAGTTACTGGGAATATAAATTTCATGGAGGATGCGATATTTGGTTACCAGAAATTGTCTTCAGTAAAGTTGAATTCATGCTACGCAATCTCTCTCAGGCAATTTATAGCTGCAATTGGATGCAGGTGTGCTGTATATGGTAGAGTTGTTTACATTTATATTATTACGAGGGGCACTTTATATTGAGAGCCTTGGCAACACTGCGTGTTCAAGACGCCATCTAACATTTGTAATGGAAAGCTTGACATTCTTGAACATAACTTTATTTAGAACATTTTGACATTTTCGCGTGATTAGTGGTGTTTATAGTGGACTTGAAAATTCTACCAGCGAAAAATGGAATTAACTCGTGAAAATTTTCGTGCCATAATTTATTACGACTTTCGACGTGGATTATCTAGACCAGAATGCATCGATCAACTTACTTCTACTTTTAGTGATGAATCCCTATTCTTTTCCACTGTGAAATGCTCGTATAACGAGTTTAACCGTGGCCGACGTTTGCTCATCGACGAAAGTCATGAAGGTCGTCGAAAATTAGTGGTTGTGCCAGAAAACATTGATGCTGTGGAAAAATTGATAATGCTAGATCATCATATGACATACTGCGAGATTGAGGCAACCTTATACATTAGTTCAACCAGCATATATAAAACATTGCACGAACATTTAGTTGTAAAAAGGTTTTTGGATCCCACATAATTTAAAAACGTCTAAAAAGACGTCCGTGTCGATTGGTGCAAGCAAATTCTTACGAAATACAATGGCGGTGCTTCAAGAGACGTATATAATATTTTAACAGGTGACAAATCATGGTTATATGGGTATGAGCCGAAAAGCATGGATGTTTCAAGATGAAACAACCCAATAGGAGTTGTTCGCGCTCAAAATACTTCGAAACAAATGGTCGCCTGTTTTTTCGGAAATACTGGTAATGTGGGAACTTTACAGGAATGTAAAAGGATCACTTCTGAATGGTACACTACTATTTTCTTGCTGGAAGTCTTCAAGTAAATAAGGCAAACAAACAAGTGCCTTAGAATCATTTTATATCACGACAATGCGAGTTTTCACACATCTCCTCTAATAACCGATTATTTGAATACTTAAAAATTCAACTTAATGGATCATCCGCCGTACAGTCTTGATTTGGCATCCAATGACTTCTTTTGTTCTCTAACGTCTAGAATAAATTGCGCGGACAACGGTTTTCGTCGGAAGAAGAAGCCGCCGATGCGTTCAAAAACCATGTTTTAGAGATGTCTCAAACAGAAAGGCAAAAATGTTTTGACAATTGGTTCAAAAGAATGCAAAAGTGAATATATCTTAAGGGAGGATATTTTGAAAAACAATAAATCCATTTTCATTGATAAATTACTATTTCTTTATTATTAGGCTCACAATATAAATAGTGCCCCTCGTAATTTTGTATAGAGAAAGAGTTCCTACTAACATTAACTTTGTTTAACTGAATGCTTTAAATGTTGCAGGACTGCATGCAGCGAAAACGAAAACATGGCTTAAAAATACATTTTGCCAACATAAAATATCGTTGTTGCATTGAAAAGGTCCCTAAAAGGTCACCATAATTGTATCCTTGAATTACATGGAAGTAGAACCTGTTCTAAACGGTTCAATTGGTCACATGTAATAAAATTGCGTAGTGTGAATAGATGACTTGATGATACTATTCATTGCATTTGATGAAATTCCATACAAGGTCGCTTAGTCTGAATCAACATTACAAGGAAGTGATTACCCGAAAATCATATCTTTCTAAATCGCAGTATGTAGTAATCATTGCGGATTTTGTAAGATGGAGCACCTTTGTATTATGCAACAGCCACGGATTGATTCATGGATTGGAAGAAGAACTTTAGTGGAAGAAACATCATGATTACCTGCCTTTAGCGCTCGGGAATTTTCTTGAAGCATAGTTGTACGCTTTTAATATTCGGTACGTTTATCTCAGAGAAGTACAGGGGTTGATTTGAATGAGTTGAATAAGTACATATATGGATAGAGCGGCTGATATAGTACCTATAATGTCGAAGTTCCTAATTTTCCGTTCTTTTGTACACGCTATGTTGTAATTTCAAGTACCATGACAGTTAACCACTAAAATGTGATGGTTTCCTCTGAAGCAACTTTAATAAAACGTGATGTTAACCATTTAGAAACATTACTGACATGATATAAATAAAGTGTAATTGGTAAGAGCAATGCACGCTATAAATCCATATAAATAAATAATCCTAATTTTCTGAAAGTTGGACTGTAAGGTTTTTTTCGAAACAATAAGGTAAAAATTATAGTTATCTCGAGTTTACAATTTGTCCAAAACCTATGAATTATAAAATGAATATTTATTCTTAAGAACATTTCGCCAGTCGGTCAACAGATTTGGTGAAAAATGAACATTGCTATTTAAACAATAATTTTGAGAAGACTGCAAGTAAGAAGAATATTGAACCGCCTAAGAAAATTATATTGGGTTTATTTCATAAATTCTAAAAGACCTGTTTCCATATTATTTACCTCTTTTATTTTGAATTACTAAACTACTCAAGAATGTTGAAACTGTGAAAGATTTGCTCAGTTAGACAGATTCGGAAATAAAATACAAATTTCAGAATGAGTATTTCGACCGAACAAAGATTAGTGGGGTGATTCGGTTACAGTTTCATCTTGAACGCTATTCTTCCAATCTCTACGTTGCGTCAGGACAAATACGATTTGTCAGCGCCCGCTGCTAGTTTAAGTATATTCATCTAATTTTGTAAATTTAATTGTTACCTATCGTTAATTTCTTTTTCAAGTTGTTTAAATTTAAATAACACCGCTACGCGTGAAAAT
>JAHWXV010017721.1:0-12966 GCA_024586415.1 Phrixothrix hirtus | reverse complement strand
ATGCTTATATATATATATATATATATATATATATATATATATATATAGGAATTATTGAATTATTCGGACTACCATTATTGATCGTAAACAATTCCATATATTCTTCTAGCCCCATACCAGGGTGTCTTGACTTGTTTGGCTGCCCATTATCCGCCATATTGTCCTCGCCATATTGATGTCCAATTCCGACAATTCTTTTCATTTTGTTGGTTTCCATCACAATTTATAGCCACATTGACATTTTTGTATAGGGGGTGTAATATTGGTTGATATCTTCAATCTATAAATAAATACTAAGGAATGTTTCAGTTTTCATATTCGATGAAATATGTTTAAGTTTTATAAAGCAAATTACATATTATAAGTTTTAATACATTCAATAACAGTTCTTCATATCCAAGAATACATAACGTGCTTAGGATAACTCGTTTCTAGTAATTTTCTGTAATAGTACCTAGTTTAAGTAATTGTTTCAATTTTTAAAACGCAATTTCTTAGAATTGTGTTATATTGATCTTGAGTATCTCATACAGTTCCCATGCTTTATTCTTGTTCTAATTTTTATATTTTAATCGTTAAATATGCAATCCATTTTAGGTTATTTAATATTCTTTGGATGACTGGCATTCAGTTAAATCGGCACTGCTTTAGAATCTTGTCTGGCCCAAATAAGAAGTAAGAAAACGTTATTTCTAAATTAATATAAAGCATCAGGTTTTTTTTTATAATAGGTAACTATAATAATAAAGGTAATATAAACGAGGATCATTTTCCTCGTCGAGTTCATAACCAGATATGACCGTAGTTCTCGTGAAACAAAAACAGAAATGCAGATGTTTAAATCCATTTTATTAATTCTACCTCGTCATAGTAATAAAATTGAAAATGGTATTTCATATTCACTACCATTCTCTTACATGAGCAAATAAAAATAATGTAATTTAGTAATTTTAGTGCTGAAAATTTTACATCTTTTATAAATGCCTAGTGTTGATTTTCAATTACGCGATTTAATTTTCCAGCTCTGAACTCATTGACTTTTTTCCAGAATTTTATTTTTATTCTTTTGAATTTGTTACACTGCATTTCATACATTTATTCCTATGCATCGAACTATCAACCACATTTGCATTCACATAATTGAAATTCTGAAGCTATAATTTGAAAGCGTCACGTAGTTAGTACTGAAAATTATATTTGCATAACTCAAATATTTAGACAAATGTCGTAAAAGGATATTTATATTTTTGCGCCATTCCTGTTTTAGTAACGCTTTAATTAATGTATATTTAACAAACCTCCGAAAATGTATTTTTTTATTCACGTACAAGCTTTTCTCTAATTCTTTTACTGGTAACTTTCAGCAATAGCTTATGTAATTTTTCAAAAAGTTAAGAAATTGTTTCTGCTTTAGGATAAAACTTCAAAAATAAACTAATTTTAAACAAGTTCTTTAAAATAAATCCAGTAATTTAGTAGTGGGGTAAAGGCACAAGTAAATTACCAGATAACAAACAAGGTATCTCAAAAATAAGGAATGTTACGTTAACAGCAAAAAACGCTTGCTTAGTTTTTGAAATAATTGCGATTGAAGTTTTTAGTCCGCCCCTGCTTTTAACTTGGTTTACTAAAATTTAAACTTTTCTCAATTTTAAAAGTTTAACAAATAGCTTTTTTAATAATTATTTATAAATATTTTATAACTAATAAGCGATAGCTTTTAAGAACAAACAAATTTAAATTTTAAAAGAATATGCTTTATTTTTTATTAAAATAGCTGAGGGTCATGAACTCGATAAAATACATATTAGTAAACGTTATGTGATAATTTGTATACAGAAACAAAGTGGTATTTATGATTTTAGTTACGTTTCACACTGAAGCATAGCCATGACAGATTTTTATGCAAAACATTATGAAACAATTTTTACAGATTTGTGTTCACTTAGGGACCGTGTGCACGTGTGTTAAGTAATGCACCTTATTTTTGAGGTATTCTGTATATACCATAGATTTAGAAAATTGAATTTATGTAAATATACTTGATTAATATTTTAAGGTCAGTTACAGTTCATTTTAAAAATAAATAATTTAAAAAGAATTCACAATTTTCCAATAAATGATAAAGTTTTATTCCGTTGACTAGATATAAAAAGCAAATGCGAAACATATTTGACAATTTCAGGAGTAATTTACGTATTTCCTCTACTGCATATTAATTAAAGGGTCTCTTTAACATTTACCAGATTTAGTCTACGGGTTGAGACATTTTCACGTTTTTTGTACACTTTTATGCACGGCTCCACAGTCCTTAGCTGCATTATATAATTATATCAAGGTAAAATATTCGTTGTTATGTCTAATTATAATATACCCTGCACGGTTAAAATTAGATTTATACTCTTTCCGTTTACTAATACAAATTAATTATTATTTTGGTGAACCTCATATACACTTGGTTAAATTATTGGGCATATAAATTGAAATTCATGTTTTATTTTTAACCTAGCGTCGGTTGTATGTACATAATTTATTTCCAGTCGCTATGAAAATGCTTTCACTACAAATTCGTTTCATTATTAATTATCAATTAATCTGTTTTAGAACATTCTGTATTTTAAAATCTTATTCAAAAAATAATGCCGCGGTTTAACACGTTTGAATTAAATCAAAAGTCCTTGGTGAAATTCGACAAACATTTCGTATTTGCAAGGTTTATCGACACATTTTCCATGTTAGCAGCTATAAGCCACATGTGCATATGTTCGAAGCACGACTCGTTTCTGTCTTTTCAATAATCGCTGTCTGCATAAACCGTTGGTTTTTCTTTGTGCTCCTGTAACATCTAACCACTGGTATGTCTTCCGCCGATTTTCTAATTAACATAATTGGTTATTGTTGTTTTGTATTTATTAGTGTACCGCTGGGGACTACGATCCGCCAGGCGTTATTATTAAGATGTTGCTACCATATGGATGTTGACTGCTGATTACTCCTAGCCTGAAAATAAGGTTGTGCATTTATGTTTTTATTCCTTTGCATTATGTCGCTCCGCATGCAGCGCACGGTGAACGCAGATTACTCAATTTAATAATTACTTTCCAAAGATGCAATATATTTGGTTAACAAATTCGCTGAATTTTTGTCAAGTTATCTTCGCCACATATGAAATCCTACTTAGGTTCTCTACGTTTTAACTTGTAACTTAGAATATATGAAATATTGAATCGCATAAATTACAATATATTAAAGTTGTATTACTCACTGTAAAGTAACGCCGTCTAATTTAATATTAATTTAATTTGCTTTTGCTATTCATTTTAAACATATTCCACTATCATAAGATACCTTTTTTTCTTAATTAATTTAAGATCCAGTTATTTGAGTGGATGTACATGCATATGCTTGGTTAATTCTCGAGAACGAAACCGTCGCGAATGGACCTTCAGTCAAATTGGTTTTAGGAAAAATTTGTTTTATTGCTTTCGTTGATAGTAAATTATGACATAGTAACGCTTTGTTTCTCAGTTAGCATTAATTTGCTGCTTCTCACTTACTTGCGTTCAAGTGAGACGTTACTATTCAGATTCACATGTTACCGTATGATATACGGGGAACGTTCGATCAATTATTATATTTTGCGTTAGCCTTAACCCGCAAAAAGCAAATTCAATAACTTTTGCTTGATGTATGCGTCCCTTAGAGGACATAGATTTACTTTGTTATGTTATTGGTATACTTGTAAGAATTATTATATTTTACGTTAGCCTTAATCCGCAAAAGGCAAATTCAGTAACCTTTGCTTGATGTATGCTTCCTTTCGAGGATATAATTTAACTTGGTTATACTAACAGCACTTAACCTTATTGTTGATTTGCAATACTCTTTTATTTGTTGATTTCGCCAGTTTAAATGGAATAAATACTGTTTTCGACGAACAGTATTACCTAACCCTTTTTGAACTTGGTGGAACTTCTGGCTGCTGGAACAATGCTGCAGGTTGAGAAGATTTAGAGTAAAGTAAGTACACCACACACCTTGTCGCTCAGGTGTGTGTTGCCTCTGCGATTCTGCGAACGACTGGCGCCCATTCGTTTTCTTTTACTCTGCTGGAAGCTAGCTTACGTTATGCAAACCCCGACCCCTCTTGGGCATCAAATGAACTAGCTGGCACAACTGAATCTTGCGACGTTGAGAGACTCACGGTATACGTTCCACGTCGTAACCCTTGTATTATTATCTAGAATTTTTTCATTACTTTTGTTTTTTTACAATTTCCTCTTCACTCTTTATTTGGTTGAATTTCAGAACTTGCCGTTTTCTTTCGTTTTATTTTATAGCGTGTAACAGCTAATTGTTTCTTACATTTGCAGTTCATTTTCTACTATTCTTTAACACTTTCCAATTCCTTTTACTCATTTCCTTTGTTTTCATTGTATTCTTTCCACGCTTTAGAAGAAATTTAATAGCAAATAAAGCTTGAGGTTGTTTCGTTTTTACTTTATGTTACCCTATATGAGATATAACTAAACGAGGAAATATTTTTTTCGCCCAAAATTTTCGATGTCGCAATTTTTAGTGGCCCCCTGAATCTGAAAATCATGTTTTTGAAAATACGCATGTGTGTCTCTGTGTGTCGAAATCAAATGCCTATAAATAAACAGAATTTTATTTTTAAGCTTGCATCGGATAACCGCAAGTTCCACTTTAATCCTGTGATTTTTTGTTTTTTTGAAATTATCCCGAAATTGACTCTAACGATTTTTTTAAAATTTACTATATTTCTTTGATATTTAATGCGATTTCTCAAAAACTTTTCTGTAAATCGAGTAACCGGAAGTACTTTTATCTTTAACTCTGAATAAAATAACTATGAAACTAAAAGTTCTAGTTAAATGAAAATTTATATTATGAGCCACAGGCACTTTTGTGTGCAAAATCAAGAATTTTTCGTTTTCGAGATTTTCTTGAAATCAGCTCTAATGATGTTTTTTTAAAGCTTGTCTTATTTTTGGATATTTAATTCTGTTTTACATGAACCAAGCAGTTTCTCTAATAAACTTTTGAAAATCGAGTAACCGGAAGTACTTAAAATATTAGTAATGAACAACATATCTCAAAAACTTGACATCATATAAAAATAAAAGTTATATAGAAGTTTTCTATCTTCCGCACATGAGACAGCAATAATTTAGTTAAAATCGAATGACCAGAAGTGCTACTTTATTCTAACTTTTTTAAAGCGATTTTCTCGAAAACTTTTTTAAGATATTTTTATAAACTTACTTCGGTTCCTAAGTCTTTGATATTCTTTTACATGAATTTAGAGGTTTTCCTGAAAAAATACGCTGAAGCGAGTTATCAGAGAAAATCTCTCGAGTAAAGCAGCGATGTTTAAGTTTATGTGATTTCTTCGAAGACGGTTATAACCGCCGTTTAAAAACTTGCAACAGTTCTTATGCCTTTGGTGCCATTTTACGTGAACTTATCGGTTTCCCTAAAACAATGCACTGAAACGAGTTATGATAGAAAATCTCTCGAATTAAACAGAGGTTCGAGTATCCAGCAACTTCAGTGGCTGACTCTTCCAATCATTGTTTTCAAAATAAACGTAAAAAATATTTTAATAATTTGTGAAAATTTGCATGGTTGCATACCTATATACATCAGCGAAAGTTATGTATTGTTTCACACCAGATTTTTTTTTGGTTTTTCGCTCATTCCTCTTCTGATAGTGAAAATGTTTTCCTCAAGTTCTTATTCAAAAATAGGCTTCCACTGCATGAAGGTATTTCATTTCTGCCGCTTATTAGTATTACGTTCATTATGATCTTCTTCAACATTTTCTGTATTTTTGTTCACCTACAATTTTGACTTTAATCAACGTATATCCGGGGGCTCCATCAGTTAGATTGTGTTCTTCCTTCGGATTGTCGTCATCTGTAGTAAGAAAACGATTTACATAAACTAACAATTTATTGTTTAGTTTCGTTTAGATTTAGTTTATTAATCGTACTTTATTCTCTATTTTTTAAGGACGTGGCGGTTTCTTTATATTAATTTAATTTAATCAGAAATATGTCTTTATGTAATATATTTAGAAAACAGACGACGGTTCTTCTGAACTTTGGTTCTCATTAGTTGCTATCTCCTCCGGTCTTTTTCTCATACATTTAGTGATATTAACACTGTTATAATCACATGGAAAATTTCTATAACTTCAAAATGCATTTTTTGTTGTACCTTCTTTGCAATTTTCACGGAAAGCTTCAGAAGAAACAAGTGTAAAGATGCTTTTACTAAAATTTGGTTATAGTTTTAAATTTATCTTTTTCTAATAACTTTTAGCAGTCAAAAGATCCAAACGTCGTATGAATGTATTGTATGTGTTGAATTTGGTTAAAAATAATATAGCAAATGTTTACTGCATGTAACATGCGGATACTTCCACGTCAATGTGGCTTTCATCGAGCAAAAAAGTTGTGGGAAATTTGATGACATTTTCTAAAAAATAATTATAAAGTGAATTGCTTACATTCATAGAATACTCGACTAACCATCTACCTCCCTTTAACCAACTAAAAAATTATCAGGGACGCAGCAAGTAACATCCCTAGTAATTTTTTTATGAGGAGTTACATTTCGAAATGGAATAAATTTCCTTGATACTGAAAACAGTAGTTAAAAACGCTATACGCTCATCTCATAAATATTCTGATATTTTCTTCTGATTTAGGTATCTCCATCTTGGAGTATACACTTTTTTCAATTGAATACCATCTTTTGTGAAATTTTCCCTTGCTTTAGAAATCGTATTCTCATTTCTTTTAGCTATATTTAGTCTTCGGTTTAGAATTAATTCCAATGATTTCTTCCCGGCCTACCATCTTAAAATGCATTTTCTCTAGTTGAGTCTTTCGTAATTATTTTTTTACAGTATTCGACCTTAGTGTATCGTAAAACAATTCTAATTTATTTTCTTCTGCTTCTGAAAACGCTGTAGATGGTTGCATTTTCCTAACTGCTACTTCACGTTTACAATATAATTTATTAAAGTCTATTTTGGCGACTTCATACTTTCGTTTTGATGTTTCTCTATGTGAAAGTAAAAATATCTTATTATTTTAATTATAGGTTTTAGTGTTGCAATTACACATTTTGAAATATTGTTCCGCATTTTGTAGTGTAAATATGTTTTATAGTTTGTTGTTTACGAGTATATTGTTTAAAGTAGGATATTACTATAATTAAAAATTTTGTCCCTTAGAGAAGGTATTCATTTATTGAATCTTAACAAATTCTAATAAATGACCACCTAACAAAATCTGCTAGTTGTATACTTTAGATGGTCAAATATTGGATAATACTAACATTCCATGATATATAATGATTAGAAAAATTCCAGTAAATAACCACCCGTTCATTCCCTCGGTAAAAGCACTGAGTGACGTTTACTTGAAGGTTATAAATTTAAATTCTTACAATGAAAATATATAGTGTTCCTGCTAAATAAATGCTAAAACCCTACAAAAATTACTGAAATTATTAATTAAAATACCATTATATTGTTAGCTTTTCTTACAATTTTGCTGTTATTTTCCACATTTCTTAAATACTATGTAACACTAATCGCTAACGTTTTTGAACTGGGTTATTATTATCTGTTTAGAGATTTGTAAATAGATTACTTAATGGAAAGAAAATTTTAACTAAATGACAGTTCATTGAGGTATGGTCATTTGCCTTTATTCTACTGGTTTTTAATAGATATTTATAATTTAAAAATAAGGTGCTGAGTTAAAGCAAAGAAATACCCAATAAATATAGTTATGAATTTTTCCTTAATTAATTTTGGTCATACTATTTTTCATATAATTCTGTTTTAGTTTACAATATTATATCATAATACGTTTTCAGTTGTGGCGCTTTATTCAGTTTGTTTTCAAATTTTTCAAGTAATTAATTAGAAATAAGCCAAAAGTTCCAACTTAATTAGTCTCGCAGAATTAATACGACTTTACCTAATAATTTGGTTGTACCAAGCTTCATGATTAAATAATTACTGAACTAACAAAAACTTCAGACGGGATTATTTTATAGAAATGGTGAAATTAAAAATTTCAGTAGCGTAACTGTAATTTTAAAGCCCGTAGGCAGAAGTTTTAGACGCGCTCGTCACATCATCGCCTACAAATGCATTGACTCCGAAACTCAGAAATAAACTCTTTATCGACAATTATGCACCGTTTATATGAAATATTACTCGGTTTCTTAATAAAACGTATTTTAATTAAAATTATTAAAGTTCTTTTAAGTTTTTTTTCTACAGTTTTAATTTCACTTATTGTTTCACATATAAAATACAAATCCTCGGAAAATTTTTCTTAGCGACGCTTTTTTGTATTTTATCTTCCAAAAATGCTTTCAAGTTAGCTAAAATTGTTCTTCTGATCTGTCATTTATTTTTCGAAGTAATCTAAACTTTTGTCATACAATTAATATAAGATGAGAACTACTTAGATGATTTGCTCTTTTCATTCCTTTTAAATTAACTAATCGGTAAAAAAATATTCTGTTTTGATTAATTCACCATTACTTGAGGTACTAGAAAGTTGATGAAACCTATTTACATTTGATCTCTTTAAATCAAGGAATTTAATATTACCATGATAAATCTATCAAAATGTTACTTTTTGTATGATAATACAATTACGAAATGTACTCTTATTGCACATATGTGAAATTGATTTGTGTATATGATATGCGGCACAAGTTTTATTTGAAATATTTTTATTGGAAAATTATTTAAACTATTTTTAATATTATTCTGCAAAAATTTATTAATATTTTTAAAGTTAAATAAATTATAGTGGGACTTTTTTCTGAGACTCAAGATTGTTTTGCTTATTTAACGAAGCCATTCAATCATATACTATTGCGCTTCCGTATTGAAAAAACAGACATTTTATTTTCTATTCCATCAAGTTCTGTGAATAACAGAATCGCGTTAAACCAAAGGGATCGATTCTAAACTAAGGTTTCATGAATTTAAAGTTCTCCTATTGCTAAACGCCAGAACTTTTTCAACATAGGTTTTACCTGCAAAGTATTAAATCATGGAAACCGCAATACTTTTTCAAACGCCCTTTTCTTTAATTACATTATTAACATATTGACAATAAGGACATCAGCGCACCTATGTATGTAACAAATCTCGTAAATATTGTTTAATTTTAGCTTTCCTAGGTATTATGATTAACTTTATTGTAAAACATCAATGGAAGTTCTAATCAAGTATAATTAACACAATAAAAATTAACAAGGAATGTTTTTATTTATACACTGTGATTATTATAAAACTCCCCATGCGGTATAACAAATAATATAGAAAAACGTAAAGACAGGGTGATGTTTGTGTGCTTCATATCATGATCACTGACTTGCGTCCCTATGCCACAACGCCCCCTTCATAAAAATCTTAAACCGGACGACCACCCCCTTTATGATACATCTTTTGAAAAGTAATTTCGTTATGAATTAAGTAGTGTATCACACGTTGACATTCTGTGTAGTTTACGTGGAGTAAAAGTCGCATTTTATTTTTATAAAAACAATTTGGAAAATTTGTAAATAATAAAACTTACTAAATATTATGACTAAATTTATTAACATAAGTAAAAGCAAATCTAATCAGGCGCCTAAAGTGACGATAATTGCGTTTTAGGCCGTCCTAAAATCTGTGTTTAAATTCTAATCTAACTTTTCCAAACGTTTCTAACGAAATACGTCTGCACTGTTCAGTTATCCCTAAGTGCAGCTTTTCTATCGGCGAAGTCTTTTTTACCGATGATTTGAGATAACCCCATAGGAAAAAATTAAGAAGTGACATATATGGCGCTCGAGGCGGCAATTCAATGGATACTCTTCTGCTTATCTAATTGCTTTCTTACTGGTAAGATGTAATGAAGAATAGTTCATTTTTCTCAATTACTAAATTACCTAAATCATCTCAATCGCTTTCTAGGCTCTCAATAATCAAAGACCCAGTAGTATTTTGTAATAAATATCATGGTATAATTAATGGTAAAGATTTGGTTCGATAAAAAGGTACTAATTATGGATTTCAAAGAATACCTGCGCAAACGTTTATTTTTCTGTTTGTTGAGAATGAACTTCGTGGAATGATTGTAGTTCCTCAACGTTACATAACCTACAGTTGTGTTGATTTACAAAACAACTTAAATAAAACTTGTACTCATAAACAAATCTGATTTTATGTATACGTAATTCGTTATTATAAATTTTTTCTGTTATAATTTCACAAAATTCACTATATCAGTATTATCCTCGTAAAGTTTGTATCGAGGGGGTAACCACTGCTTAAATGTTGTACACCATTGCCCACTTTCAGCAATGTTTTGCTTGTATTGCCGTATTTTCTTAATTTCTGAGAAATTACCTTCCATTTCCGTATGTCTGTAATGCATTGCCGCATTTCCGCAATACATTGCCGCATTTCTTTCAATTGCCGAAAAGTTACTTTCCATTTCCGTATTTTTGCAATACATTGCCGTATTTACAGAATACATTGCCGCATTTCTTTCAATTGCCGAGAAATTACCTTCCATTTCCAATTTCTGTAATTCATTTCCGCATAAAAATAACTATTTCATCATTGCTCAGGTTATTTATACATTTCTTTACCGCTTCCGATATTATTTATATAACTAATTTAGACGTATTGTAATAACGCACTAGTAAAAATTACTATGCAAATTTTTTAAAATATGTTACATGCACAACTTGTTTTCGGCTATCTTTCATTAGGGAACAACAGTTATAAATGAGCTTATTTCTACCATATTATTTGAAATTTTTTTATTAATCTAGATGAGACGAGAGACGATGTATAAACATGTCTGTTACGATGTTTTACGCATACCTTTGGTAGCATTAATAATGTAAACAAATGCTGAATATCTAAAGCTATATCAAATTATTATATGCAGACTGTTTCATAAAACTTACCAAATCGTACCATAGTTTTAAATGTTGGAGCATGCTTATTGTACCATATCACATATTTAATTCTATCGTTACTCCGCCAACAAAAATATTGAACAGCTTCGAATGCGCGTAATCATAGCGATTGGAGAAATTGTTTGTAAAAATAATCTTTGCTTTGTTAAGTAATTGTAAAATTTTCATTATATGTTGTTGAAAACCTCTTAATTCAATTAACTTAAAATTAAAATGTTTTTAACATGAAAAACACAAGCTAAATCAAAAAATCGTGCTTCACTTGCGTTTTTCAAAATATTAGTAATAAGTTTGTTTTAAATTAAGTAACCTATTCATAGCAATATACAATAGTTGATAAGATCCAAAAACAATATATTTAAACCCTGATACTTCCTGTGTAGAACAAAAAGGATGACCTTTCAAATAATTCAAACTTACCGAGATTCATAAAAATAACAACAAATTACAAAACAAAAATTCAAAATACGTAAAAATGATTGGTTTACTTCAAAGAGGGTAGTAAAAATCCTTACTGCATTAAAAGTTGCTGAAAAGGCCTGCAGAGCTAAAAACAGGGTCTGTTCCTGAAACTTAGTCGAACGCTTAATTTCTTCAAGTGCAATGTGTTAAGTGATCCAGCATCTCTAACTAAACAACTCCAAAGGTAACATTTGACTATCAGGTTCAGTCCAATAACAAAAATAGTAACAAATACGTATTACGAATCATCATAAAGGATTCGCAGCTTTGGAGTTCACAATTTGATCTAAAATCGCTAAAAGTATAAATTTAATAAGTAATTATCCGAGGAGGATTTAATTCCAAATAAGAATTACACAAAATCTTGAAGAAAATAAAACTACGATCAAGATAAATTTTAAAAAGAAAAACTATTAACTCCTTTTATTTACAAACAATTTTAAACTCATTAGTATAGTAATTACATATGACCTTGACTGAAGGTGATGTGCTTAGTTTGCGAGTATTATTAGAATGAAGTTTCTTGAATAAAAATTCCTTTGTTTACAAACGTGAAAATATTTAAATTTGACCTACATTTGGACAGTTATTAGTAAATAAATCTAGACAAGGAATTTTTGTTATAAATTCGATTAAATGTCATAATTAACATTGTATTAGTAATTTATTTTATACCTTTGAAATTTAATTGTGTGTATGTCAGGGTATGTACTGACACGAAAAGTCACGAAAAAGTAACGAATCGCAAAGAGCTGTCACGAAGGTCATTAAAAGGAATGAAAAATAGAGATCGGTAACGAATTTTAAATGCCGCCAAAAAAATAATGAAAATTTCCGAACCGAAAAATATATAATATAGGTATTTTTAAAATATTTCTTATCGCGTAAAAACAATCTTCACGTGAAATACAATATATATGCATATATGTATGCAGCGTCCATATTTGGTATATATTTTGTTTTAGTACATATTTTTAACATGAGTCAAAAAAGTATCATATTTTTACGAATTAGTACATAAAGTACATATTTTCGACAATTATTTAGTTTATTTATTTTTAAAACCGGTTCTGTCTTAAAGCCCAACCCACTATGACGTAATATAAGCGAAAATCGCTCAGTATGCGGCAAAGAATAGCTTCTTTCGCAGTAACAATCCCTGACACATTGTCGACAAATATAATGCGTTTGCGCGACCAAAAATCGGTTGGGAATTGCAATATCTCCGTGAACGGTTTTTAAGTGTATAAATAACTAGAATAGATAGCGCTGTGGTACTTTAATTTTAAAATTTCGATATGCTAATAAATGAATCATTAAACTGAATTGTAAATTACTTATCTATAGGGCGTCAGCTAATGTAGTGTATGGCAATAATCATTTATATTAATAAAATTGCTTGGAAAACACAAGCAAGTATTTAACGTTTAAACTTGAGATTTATATTCTCAATTACAAAGAAAT
>JAHWXV010017672.1:0-17564 GCA_024586415.1 Phrixothrix hirtus | reverse complement strand
AGTCTTGGCAACTTCTTACAGAAAATAAACTCTAATAAATTGAATTTCACATAAAAAACTCTGAGCCTTAATAATTATGAATTTTTTCCTGACAAGTTATAGACAAAATTACCTCAGACAATTGTCAAGTGGGTAAAAACATCTAAAAATTTAAACAATTTACATTTATAGCAGGTGTTGGAAGCACGGTACCTATTAACTCATCGTTGCTAATCTATTCACACAAAAAATTTAAATAGCCACAATTAATAAAGAAAAATGCCACATTTGAAGGCTGTCATTCAATACCACCTATTCTAATATACTAAACCCAATGTAAATAGGACTCAATAGACTCAATACATAGTTAAGAAGCATTTACCTTATCGCTCTCAAGTTCCATGTGGTGAAAGTCATGCTTGGACATATTTAATGGATTATTATTTAATTTATTATCTTCTTAAAAATTAATTAATGAATGCCAGGGATTCACAACCTCATTCGATTGTAAAATTAGAATTGTTTTATTTTATTAACTAAGTGGTGATTTTACCAAATAATAGTTTTATGTACAGGATGTACCAAACATAAGTGACTTCGTGCAAACTGTGGGTACCTTATGACCTGTAGAACAAAAAGTATTTATGAATTTGTTTTCAAAACCGTATAGTTTTCGAAATATCAATTATAACATTAAATCCAACCATGTTAGACAGTAATATCTTCCCCTTGATGTGTATTACTCATTGATACATCTAAAGTATGAAATATACTATGTTTGTTTATGAAAATGTATATTTAGGTATTCCAGAAGATTGTTACTTTACCTGACATATTTTAGAACAGTACTTCTCAATCTTCGGTACACGAATCTAATAGGTAACAGCAAAAAATTTAAAAATGATTTTTGCAAAGCAAAATAAATAAATAAGCAATGTATTTTTCAGTTGTTAATTTTGTTTACAATAATAATATTTAGGGAATAGCATTACTGGTCTGCATAAAAAGAATTGCTTATTTTGTTTTAGAATATCTCCATTAAACATGTTATAAATTTTAAAACAAAATTAAAAATATTAATTTTAAGATAAAACAATTTAGAATCTTGTTTTTAACAAATAATTTTGGTAGCAAGCAATAAAACAATCAATATGTTTAAAAATTAAATATTAAAGTGGAACGGCTGATTTGAAATTGTTTTGTTATTTCAAGGAAGTAAATAAGGCCAAAACACTTTTGAACCGTTGAGAGCAGAACTATTTTATGTCCATCTGGACATAGATTAGTTGCGCTCTCAAGGGATGTGTTATAGGTCACATTCTAGAAGTAAATATTAGGTATTTGTATATAAGCATGTTAAATTACAGTAATACGTTACTATCGTTCAATTCGTAATGTATTTATTTAGTGGACAGGATTGTATTTAGAGCAAATTGTATCATTTAAATTTTCAAAATTTAAAAATCGTTTTAAAAAAATGTATAATAAAATTTTCTTCAACAGGTTATAGGGTACCTACAGTTAGTGCAGTGTCACTTATTTTAGGGACACTATGTATACAATAATGCTTTGGAAGGTACAGTTAAGTTTTTTATACTATTTCGATAACACTCTGTATAAACTAAAAAATTTGGTATGTGCTACTAAGGCTACACAACATCAACTCTTTTTAATTAACACTGGTTTTCAAATACTCAAATCTGGTTAGCAAATGCATCTGATTTATTTAGACCTATCTTATATAACACATCCTAAAAACATTTTCAGAACTTTATATAACAGGTACAATTTTTTAATCGGGATAGACCTGATATTATATAATTGACGAAACTCGACTTGTCAAAGATTCAATGAGCAACCTAGGCAATCTATTACCAACAAAAAAACAAAAACACTAATAGGTGATAGTAGTCGATTTAAACACTCACGGTCCCCTCTCGCCAATACTTAATATTATAAAAATATTAAACAAATTAATAAAAGTAATCATTCCATTCAGTTTATTGAAACATTTAAATTACACATTAATTTCTGAAATCTACAGCCTTAAACTTGAATTAAATCAACATAATTACTATCTATTTAGTATGTAATTAACAAACTACTTAGAATTTTATTAATAAAAAAAATGGGACTTTCATAAACTATGGTCAATATATTTTTAAAAACTTGCATTATAAGAATAATCTATAAAAATTCATATAACCACATAATTACAAAATCATGCCAAAATATGTCAAACAAAAATATCAAAATCATACAACAAATTATCGATTAGCTTAAATAATTAAGAACGTAAGAATTACCAGATAAAATATTTTCAATATAAATACCATCTACAAATTAATATTACTGTGATTCCATGAAATATGCCCTGCATAAATAATGTTTAGAATATTTACGAACAGAATTTTAAAATAGTACGGGAGCAATCAGTTTATCTGGTATTTATTATAAACTATCTTTTTACTTGCACTTAATATCTAAGCTTAAAATTGCCAAGTTATCGATTATTTCAAATTAACAAATTAAAATTACATAGTATAATTAATATGGTTACCCTACTAAAATAATATTTAATAATTTTCATTTATGATCCCATTAATTAGTGACGTGCTCGCATATAGACAGCAGCTACATCGTGTTGGTCATATCCTAATCTTCTAGCATGTTTGAAAACTTCATTAGCAGTTGCTGCTAAAACCAACGGCTGCTGTAAGCTATCGCTCAAATCTATTGCCAGTTTTAAATCTTTCTGTAAATGTTGTAAAGGCATGCGAGCAGTTCTAAAATCGGAATTTATGATCATATTTGCTTTTTCTAACAAAGTTGGCGAACACATTGATGTTAAGCTAAATATTTCCAAAACATCATGAAGTGACAATCCCGAACGATCAGCAAGAACAAAACCTTCAGTCAGACCTGCAAGGGCAATTCCTTTAATTAGCTGAAGAGTTAGGTTCATCTTAGTGGCATAGCCAACATCTCCTAGAAAGAAGGCTGTTTTCCCCATAGCTTGGAAACAACTTTGACAATCATCAAATAAGGATTTATCGCCTGCACCAAGAACAATCAAAGCACCACTATCTGCTTCTTCTTTACTGCCTTGTAATTGTGCTTCCAGGTAACGACCTCCTCTGCTCGTAACAACATTGTTGAAGTCTTTTGATGTTTCAGTGTCGATAGATGTCAATTCTACATAGCCTTTACCTTCAAGGCTACTTCCATCTTGTTGATGTAGTACACCACAATTTGCAAAAACTATCTGCAAAGATTAGAAGAATTGTGATTACACATTTTGCAGAATTCATTACATATACTACATCTATACCAAATATTAAATATTTTATTAGATATAAATTGAGATAGTACCTAAATAATATTTTATAAACTGTTAATTACAAAAGAACTGAACGTTTTAAGTTTTAAAAGAGGCATTGAAACTTAAAAGCTGATATATAATCTATATATTAAAAGTTGGGTGGATTGTAAACGCATAAACACTATAATGCCCTATAATAATATTTAAAATCTATAGATTTATTTCAAAAACAACAGTAGTTTAAAATATTATCTACAGAGTTTAAAAAAATTCTACTTTGTAAAATAAAATGGCAAACAAAAAGTTTTGAATAACGAAAAAGCTTTAAAAAATAATTTTTAAGTAATCGTTAATAATAAGCAATACGAATTTTGGTTAGTTTGGAGAGGTGACTGTAGATCACTTTAGCTACAAATATACTAAAAATATATTGTAAGTTGGCATATCAGTTCAGAGCTTGGACATTTCAACCAATAATTTGACAGGTTCTGTGTGATCATTAACAAAACCACACTTTAGTGTGATTGAAATTGAAACGAGATAAAGAACATTTCAATCACTTATTACTCAACGGCTTTGATTCGAAGAAAATGACTACCTAAACTCGCCTGTTCATCTCAAAAACTTATTCAATTAAAACATGAGGGTACTGATTTTCATGATTGAAAGACAAAGAACATTTATTGTTAGACAAAATCTTAGCTAAAACGCTTGAAGATGAGCTAATGCATTAAATCTATGAACACATGGCATCTTTTCACTACTTCTCCCCTGGTAAAATTAAAATAATTAATTGAACTTTGTGAATGTGTGTGAATTAGGGGAGATACATATTTTAAAGCTAACATTTGTCTAACGTTGAGACTGTTGACCCTGTTAAAATAAATAAACATGTTCAATTTTCTTTGCAATAATTGTAAACCTTATTTAATCTTTAATATGATGTGAGTTTCAGATATTTCAGCACTCGACAAATAAGACCCTGTCAGTGTAATACATGTATTTTAAATAATCGATAATCAAATTTACAACAAATAACTTAAAATTTACAAATATGTAAATATATTCTTATCGCTAATGGAAATTCATTGATGATTTATATCATTTTATGTAAACAATAAAGTTGAAATACCTTTGTGCGTTTCAGTTCTTAATGAGTTTCTATTTATACTTAAGCTATTTAATGTAATTTTAAAACGTGTACATTTACTCCAAATGGAGTTATCCATAAATGAAGTGATGGATTAATTTACTTATCAAGCTGCGGTGTCTTTAGAATTTGACTGGCAAAGACCCTGAACTTTTGTTCAACTAGTGAATGTACGTTCTGACTTGAAAATTCGTTATCAGTTCACGAAATTGTAGGCGTTATTAATCTACATCTCGAACTTCGCAAAGGATATTGCAATTGGTCAATTTGTGAGAACTGTAGACATCGTTACTATTACGCCATTAACCGTACGAAAAAAACCCCGTGTCGTCTCTTGTAAATGTTTTTATTGCCTTGGTTGCGCTAACATGATAATCCCGCTATCTAGGCTTGAACGAGTCGGACGAATCGTATTTCAAAATTGTCCAATTCGCAAGCCGTTGGATTTTCCCCGAGGCTACGCTTTGTGAATAAGTTTCTCTATTGTAAATTTCGTTTGTTGTGAAGCGATACTGTTTACTCTTCACTTATCTTTAAGTAATTTATTGTTTTCACACCTTTTTAGATATTATTTCTATATAACGTATTTCAAGCGTTTATAGATACTAACTTAAAACTAATCTAAAATGCACGGTTACTGTATTTGATTTCCCTTTGTTGAATTTACGTGATTTTAAATAATAACATTGCGAGGGATTCAACATCATACAAAATTGCAACTTAGCCTGTAGCCAGTTTTATTTAATACAGTGTTGCTAATATTTTTGGTGTGCTTTCACGTGCCAATTTCGTGCGAAATGGCACATGTATGTTTATAGACTAAACGTTGGTAAATCAACCATTTCTTATTGTTTGCATGCAATGGAAAACATGTATTTCATTATCATTTATTTTAAATAATCCAAATTCTTCTTTTATTACTTTTATTATTTGGATGGTTTTATTTTGTTATGCAAATAACAAATTTTAACTTGAATTTAATAAAGGGACTTAAACCTACTTTACGTATTTGTCCGAGAATAATAACAAAGCTAGATTTTAAACAATACGCAAGCCAGGTAACAAGGTAGATAACAATACTCGTTGCTTGTGTCATTTAAGTTGTACACTAGAGGCACCTCTAACAAAATTAGTTGCCCGTTGACGTCAAATATATAAACAATTAAATAATTAGATACCGCTCAATCAACTAACTAATTGAAGTAAGTCAATTAAAAGGCTGAGACTAACAAACAACGTTTCTACAGAAAAATACGGATGAAAATTAAATTTGGCAAGACAGATGGAAAAATTCCATCATAAAGTTTCAGTTAATCGAACTATGTGTATCTTCGAGCAGATTCTTGCGATCACTGTTTTGAAAATGAACACGCGACCAGGCCGATAATGGAGTAAGGGCTATATGTATCTAAACTTATACCAGCCTGATAGGGGAGTCTTAAGTTCTTTAACAACTTTTATTAAATAAGGAAGAAGAGACAACCCAGTAATTATGTAGTAAAAATAGAAACTGGTACTGCCACAAACAGTATGGGAACATGTTGGTAGTACGATTTGAAAACTAATAATCCGAATGAGTTCCCCAACAAAGTTTTCTATAGAATATCATTTTAATTTGGCTTAGTTTATGAATTTTAAGATGTCTCGAGAACTTCCCCATTAAAAATAGTAGTGCGGCCTTTCTAAATTACAATTTTTTTTCTTCTGGTGCATTAATACTTAATTACCACGACCATGCCTTGAGCAGTTTGGTTATGTAACTGATATAGTTTGGTGTTATTGTTTCCATTTCCAACACCATGATTGTATATTCAAAACTGCGAAGCGTCAAGTTTTCCCAAAAATAAACAATATTTATACAAGTTCTGCTATACTCCGTAGGAGAGGGGGTATGAGTCCTACTAGGGCACTAGTCTCCTAGTCTATAAGATGAATAGGTAAAGTTCGCGGTGCAATTGAAATTTTTCATTAAATGAATTAGCTGCACTAGCTGCGATGGCTAACTACCCACCCTTGCAGAGGCAATTTAACAAAGATAAACAATATTTCTAACTATGAATGAAAGGTCATGTTTTTAATTATGGACAAAAACAAAAAGTAAAAATTTTAATTATTAAAAAGCGTCATTAGTATTTACATATTACGATATTAGAAAAGTGTAGCTAATTACATAATGTATTAGGCAAATATTGAATATTTCATTACAAACGTAAGCAGCATTTATCCACGTCAAGATGTCAATTTCGAACTTAAATATTGATCGGTTTTAAATCTTCTCGAAAATCTGAATATTAGTTACATTAATAACATTAAAATATTTTAACCTGGTTACGTATTCATAGTAATCAATTTGATGAATACACAAACGCAGAAAATATAAGACGATGGATACTACGATAAAAGCGTAATATTCACACGTCCAACTTAATCACCAAACATTAATTATAATCGTGGTGTATAAATAACATTGGCTAATATTTTCTAAATTTTATCAAACAAAATCTTTTTAACTTACACTTTTCAATAATTGATTTTATTTTTCTTATACTAATTTTCACTAATGGCTTGTCTTGTTTCTACATACATTAGCTTATATATTATGCCCCCAGCAGTCATTTTTGTGGCAAAATGTCGAAAATTTCCATGAAGGTCAATGGGCAAACCTTAACGCCATAACATTTTGGACAAAATTGACCTTGTTTTTAGGAAGATCGCCATAAAACTTTATTATACCTGAAACGAATTAATAAAAACGATTTCCAAAAATCTGGTGTGAAATAACACACCTTTCTCTTACCCATTCAATTTGAAGTTATTGACGTTTGTTATTTTCCTATACATCTACACTGTAAACTCTAAAATCAATTTAAAAGCATAAATAATTCATCCATTTCCTAAATACATATACTAAAACTTCATAATTAAAATTTAAGTTAATTCAGAGGAAATATAATTTATACATTTAAATAAAAAGTAATTGTGCATGTGAATAATGCACAGAAATGATTAAGAATGTATATTTATTTTGGTATGATAATAGTAACTGTCACCCGTCCAATTAACTGCACACGTAAAACGCTGCTTAACCAGAGATTTTCATCGATACCACGCTTCAACAAATTTTTTCAGAGAAACCTATTAGTTGGCGTAAAAGTGACGTAAGAAATGTAGCAAATTTTAAAAAAATGTTTATAGCCATTTTCGAGAAAATCGCAAAATATCTAAAAATTGCAAAAATAAAGTGGCATTTCCGGTAATTTCATTTTAACGAAATTCTTAGTAAGACGTGTGAAGAAATTGATAAACTTAAATATAAAATTTCACGTTCCTATGACGTTTAATATTCGAGATATATTAACCACACATACACACGCACGCACTCGCACTCACAGCACACACACCAAGGTTAACCTCTTCCCAGCTTTGTTGAGCTAAGTTGTCTTGAAGACTTGGGCCGTCCTCTAAATGCTTTTGCTTCAAATTTACACGCAGTGGTTTGTTATTATTTCGCAAGCGAGAATCGGTCGAGACCCGGACTTGAATCGGAGTCTGGGCATCAGAAGATATCAAAGTACGTTTACATATGCAGGGCTTTCATGAAAGGACTAACTAGGTTATTGTTTGAAAAAGTTGTACTTAAAATAGAAAATTGACAAAACGAAATACATAAATATGGACTACATTAATGTAAAATATTTTCAATATGTCCCGCACCTGTGCGAATAACTTGACGTAAAGGTGTACGCAAATTTTGTGTTGTAACGTGTTGCATATTTTCTGAATTTTCATGAATTATTCATTTTGAAGTTCCTCTATTGTTTGCAATCTATTTTCCTACACTCTATCTTTGAGATAACCCCATGGAGAGTAGTCACGCGGATTGAGATCGGGGGAATAAGGTGATCAAGACCACCCATTACCACAGCGCATTGGAAAGCGGTTGGAAATAATGTTGTTGAAATGATGATGTAACAAGTCCAAAATGTTATTAGCAGTATGTGGTCTGGCTCCACCTTGCTACTCGTTAAAATTATCACAAAGTCCTTGAGTAACAGGAATAAACTCCTCTTCTAAGAGTGTAGCATAACGAGCTGCGTTTAGAGTCTCATTCAGAAATATTGGTCCAATAATACCAATGGAAGAAAGAGCACGCCAAGCTGTGCATTTCCTTGGATGCAGTGGAGCAGTTTCGTGAATGTTCGGATTTTCTGTTCTCCATATGCGCTGGTTTAGTTTGTTGACAACTCCATTCAGATAAAAATACTCCTCGTCTGTAAACCAAAAGTTGTTCATGGTACCCGCATTCACTTCGAGAAAATCAGAGAATTGACGAGCAAATTGCAATCGATTTTCTTTGGCCTCCTCACTCAGTTGTTGTATGGAAACATCTTTAAATCTTTTCGTAGTATTTTATGCATAGATCCAACGCTTATATGTAGAGATTGTGCAAGTCGTGGAATCGAACTTCTTGGGCTTCTTTCGATGGTTTCTCTAACTCGTTGAAAATTTCCTTCGTTTCGTACTGTTCTTTTGCATCCAATCACACCCTTCAAATTGTCTAGAGCGAATCCTGTTGCTTCAAATTTCCTAACAAAATTCATTATGCAATTTCTCGACGGTGGATTTATAACGTTAAAATGTCCTCGGTAATTTCTTTGTACACTTATTACACTTTCAAACTAAAACAATTACTGACATATGAAACTTAAACAATGGGCGATCACGGTGATACCAACATACACGATAAAACCTGTATACCAAAATAAACAACAGAATTGAAAATTAGTCAGTCAATTCATGAAAGCCCTGTACATTCGTATAATACGAAATGTGCTAACATTTCCTTCGTCAAGCATCATGCTAAGTGTTTTCGGAAAACAATTTCAATAAAGAGAAATAAAGGAAAATTGGATTGGTCAGGCGATAGACGCATTTCTGAAATTTGAAAGATCTGGAGCATGTTAGGTTTTTAATTCTGGACTTTGTATCACTATAAGAATGATGTTTACTCGTATCTAAATTTCCAAGGGGTAAAAAAAATTGGTATCTGCTGTGAAAAAGCATCCCATGATTACAGAGAAGGTGCTTAAATGCCGCCAAGTGCATATAGGTAGAACGCCGAAAGTATTTTAATGAGATTATTTGGAACGTGGGCACACAATAATTGATCTCTATTATAATAGTACAAAAATTCGTAACTTCATTAAAGAGTAAAGAAATTGGAAGTTTCCACGAGTAATTACCTTTAAAGATAATGCAACCGCGACAAGAGCCTTAATTCTATTGACGCAAGTCGAGATGTTGGTTTCGAAGTTATAAAGCATTTACCCTACCCTGTCGACCTAGCTCCTCCTAGGATTTCTGTTTATTTCCAAAGTTAAAACAGACTAGGAATATTTTGAAAGCGATGATACCGCAGAACGTCTTTAACAATCAAAACTACGCGGTTTCAAGATTATGTTGAGAAACAAAGTGTATTTTATGCCAAGGACAATAAATATTATACAACCTATCACGTTTATTTTTCGTAAATAAATATTCTATTTAATTTTTTTACGAATGCCTTAATTATTTTTCATACATTTTCTTGGTTGTGTATAAATCGTATTAGATGTGTTACTCTGTTTTTGATGTCTGCAGCATTAAAATTCATTGCGTTTAGTTTTATTCTATTATCTGAGTGAACTTTTACCTGACACACTTTTGTGATTTTTATTCTGGTAATTAATTCATTTTTTGGCATTTTTTGGGTTAAGTAGCTCGGAACAACTAATGCTGTCTTTGGTAATCTTTATTTACTATGATGGCAAAGTCCTTTCTGTTGACTTGTCAACAACCATCTCTAGCACTGCTTGACGCTGTGCAAAATTAAGTTCAATGCTGCCACTGTTTTCTTACTGCAATTACGCATTTTTAGTTTATGCTTATTACATACTTTTTCTAGAATTGATAGGGTCTACACATGGACCCGACTATTTTACATTTCGTTGGTAATATCAAGAAATTTGCTAACTGCATAAATTTACAATTGCATATTGTTAACGTACATTTATTAAAATACCTTCAAATTTGTAATTTAAAAATTTATTTGCTAGCATCGCATTTTTGCATTACTTAGCTTAAATTTTTTACTTTTAATTTACTTATTAGTTAATTTAAATTAGCAATATCTAATTGTTTATTTAAATGCTAAGTTGATCTTACAATTTAACAACCTGTATTTAATCAGTTAAACACATGTGACATGTAATTACTTTCTACAATTTAGCGTTCAACTGTAACTAAATTACATCTTTACCTTCACATAAAAACTTCCAGCAATTTTATTATATCTGCTAATTAATTGTTCAATAGTTAACTTTATTAAATTACTATACGTTTAATTATTAATCTCAACTTGTTTTTGCGCACCACCATACTACTCCAAGGTAATCAATGTTAAATTTTAATTATATCTATAGCTATGTATCATTTTGTTTCGAGGGGTACTCTAAATAAAAATAGGTTACCTTAAATTGTTATGTAATACCTTAATCGGCGTATTTGTTCTTTAACAATTTATTATTTACCCTTAGCCTTAAGTTTACTGCTTCAGGTGAGCACAATGGAGCTGTATTCTTGCCGCTAACTGTACAGCTGTTCTTTATAGATCCTACATATACATACACTTCCTTAAAACGTTTTTTCCCTTTAGGACCGGTTTTTCAGTATTCAGTTAAATTTCTTCACCATGTAGTTTCATTGGATACATTGTATAAACAATAGTTTCCATGAAAGATATTTGCAGAATAAATTTAACTCGAGCTTGAAAAACCGACTCTTAATGTCCACATACCAAAGTTCCGAATTTTTATAGAGGGGTAAGAAAATTCTCGAGCCCTCTTTGACAATGTGTGGAACTAGTGAACTCCCTCTCCGACAATATATAGAACTAGAGAACTCTTTTACTGTTTTGGCGGCACTTATTCGCCGCTAATCATGCAACAAGCAACTTGATTTATCAATTACCTTGTTTAACATTTGAGTTGCGGTGTTTGTATAGAGAATGCCTCCCAACAAATTAAAAAAGAAAAACGCGTAAATCTGAATCTTATAAGGTTGTTATGAAGATTGAGCTCCAAGCTTTCTTTATTCACTGCAAGATCTAAAGCGATGAAAAAAGAGAAAACCGATTTGGATAATGACAATATTGTGACGGGGTTTCATGGATAACTACCTACGACTGCCCGACTGATTAATTTTGATAAGTTTTGAAAGTAATTGTCAACGAGGTTTAAAGATGTAAACAGCTGATAGAATAATAATGTTCAAGCTAGAATGTCCTTTAAATACGACTATTAAACGGTGTTGATGAACATTAATTTAAATATAAATTAACGCATGTCCACAAATTAATATTTAAGAATTTAATTAATATTAATTCTAAAATCCTAAAAATATTGTATGTAAAATAAAATTTAATGTTAATAAATCAAATTCTTAGAAAACCTTGGAGGAAGCAAAACTAGAAACGCCAAAAGTCTACGGTTTATAACAACTTCGTGACCAAACAAAGTTACTTTTAAAATATTCAAAGGAAATGAATAAAAGAAATTTGATATTTTGATTGGTTATTTTGTAGTATACGATTTAGTTCGTAAAATAAAAAAATTGCCGAATTTTACTAACATCATGTACCAGTGCGTGATTTGAAAACGAGAGAAATGAATGCTACTAATATTATTCGCTAATACTTGAAAAGAACAAAATTCAATTGCCAAGCAAAAGAGCGGGGAACGAAATGTAAAAGTGACTAACATCCTTAGAAGAATGCCTTTTTACCTTTTGCTTCTGCCTCGTGCCAGTGCAAGCGGTATAATTAATTGTGCATTTAGTTAGAGCTTCAAGATATCGAAACTTCGTCAATTAAATCGTAGGAGTTTCCGCACTTCTCAGCCAACGTATGAGGGACAAGATCCGTCATTCAAACTATCACAATTGATTATATTATACACAACTTTTTAAAGAAGGAAGTTCGATAATCGACCCAGATAGAAGGTTAGTGATTATAATCACTAAGCGAATTTTCAGGTTAGTGATTATTATCACTAACCTTGTCAATAATTATTGACCAAATAATCAAAACCAAAATAAATTAATAAATGATACGTTCGTTATTGAAAGTAAACTCGCAAAGATATTCAGAGTAAGTTCGATAGAGACAAGTTCTATTTAAATATTTAAGTTCATTTAGTTGTTTTCTATTGAAAACCAGGTTCAAAATTTTATCTATAGCACTTTAAAAATCCTTTTATTATTTTAAAAATATGTATTTCAGTTATTCTAATTCTTAATTTGATTTTTACATTTAACATTAACAATTTTTTATATTAAATTTCTTTTTGTATATTCTTAGGTGTGATAACAAACAGTTATTTTTAACATCTTTGTGTACTTGCATTTATTTACCTCAGACTGAAGCTTTTAACCTTAACGTGTTTGAATCCCTGGAATGCAAGTCAAGATTGTTATATGTACAAAGGTACGCGCAATTCCTTTAATAAAATTAATAATTTGTTGTTCCGTTATTTAATTATTTATCGAATACTTAACCGCTCAACTGACTTACAAATAAACTCAAAATGAATTAGAGGCAACGAAAACAACAATATGCTAGTTGTTTCAGTATAAAAATTAAAAATACTATGATTTTATAAACGCTTAAACGAACTATCTTTAAACATTGTAAAGCCTGATTTACAACACATGCAAAGATTGACGCCACGCGTCTTGAAAGTGGGAATATCATAATTCAACTGGCAATAATGCGTCAGTAGGATTAAAAATCAGATGTCCGTTTTGACGTCATTTATTGTTAACTTCAGACAAATGCTATTACTGCTTAAAAGTTCCTGTTGAACAAAAAAGTTGTCTAATTCAAACATGAAATTTAATGTAAACGTTTATTACAATATTTTCTGGAGCCAGGCAGAATTTGTACATTAGCACTTATACAAACTAGTACAATTGACACTATGTTAAATATTACGCAAGTTAAAAACTGTTTGAAATTGTAAAAACATACACACCGGTGCCAGTAATATTGGCGCCATTATACTTGATTTACATGAGCGTGCCATCGACCACTCGTTGACTCCGCATTTACGTCGCATTGAAGCTGCGCTCATGTGAATCGAGCGTTAAACTGACACTTCTGGAATCAATAATTTCTGCTTATAGAAACCTGTTCCAAAGTACTTGACAAAACACACATAGGTCATTATCTCAAGTATAGAGTAGACTAGTCCAAGCTCGAAATTAGATGACCGACACATATGTTTAGTAGATGCAATTGAAGACGACTTTATTACGAGTCACTTCAAATTATTTTACTTCATGGACAAATTAGAGAAAACTATTATAGCAGCAAAAATGAATTCTATTTCTAGATTTATTTTTTCAACCAAAAATAAGACGGACAGAAAATAAGTACGGCAATACTGCGTATTGTAATTCAGTGACCTAGGAACTATTTTTAAGATATAGTCGCCGCGCTGAACAAAGATATATGTTTGTATCCTAATTTGTTCTCAAAATAATGGTTTAAATTTTACAAATAGTTCAGAAATGTGAAATACAATCTCACTAAAATAACAAATGTCTTACAAAGATTAAATATTTTGTAGACTACGAAAAAATAAGTCAAGATTATGATCATGAATTCGTCACGAAAATAAGCCGAGTATTTAATTTAAATAATAAATTGTTATAGGATTCCAAAGACAAGTTCGGAGTAATTATATATCCTTACAATAACAAAAACGTAGTCTTTGATCCGAATTGCTAGTCGTCAGTTTCAATTACATCAAGTAGTGATTGTGCTTTTGAATGAGCACAGTGTTATAATTTAGGGACGTGCTTTTAAAGTTAACACAAACTCACCTAATCTACAAATTATCAAGGTTTTTAAAACTAAGTACACGGCCCGAGTCCAGATACTAGTAACTGGGAAAAATAATTTCTTTATCAAGTCAAATTAATAAAAGTTACTGCGGAATACAAGTTATCACTATTGCAAGCTCCCTTCATTAAAAAAAATAATAAGTGGATAAGCAAAAATTGTGAAGAGTTTACATCTTCAACTAAAATACCAAAAATGGGACCACTGTAACATTATAGATTGAAGCCTTTGCTCCAAAATCCTAAAGAGAGTAGCCCAATCAATATCAATTCAATGTAGAGAATTTTCATCACACAGTAAGTGGTAGATTGATACTTTATCTAGCATTCCATGAAAAACTGGTATTAACAAACTTTAAATTTGTTAAATCGTAACCCATAGACATCTTATTTATAAATTTATAAAAGGACCTCGAAATGAAAATCATTTGAAACACTTGTACTTGATTCTGCAAATTCTATTTTAGATTAATTTTAATATCGTTAAAATTACTATTATCAAGCATTTAACAAATCTATAACCTTAAATGAACTTAAATCAGTTACACGTGTTAGACTAATTATTTAGGTGAAATTCAAACGATTAAATAATCATTTGGAAACAAACAATTGAGGCTCATTCTTGTATATTGTTTGAGGTAACTGTCTTAGTTCATTAATCTACTGACCCATGTTTTAGGATAAACAAAATAAATTGAGCGAGTCAAGTAAAAGGTCGCGTAATAACGTAATTAAATCTTGGATTTTCCAAAGATGGCAAAGAAAATATAAATTCTTACATGAGATGTGTTAAAACTTCTGAGTTTAACGCCACGAGTGTATTAAACAAATTACGACAACTATGTATTTATAGCATGTGTATAAATTTTACAAACTTGTTTACAATCAATTCCAATCAGAACTTCAATTCCCTCCCTTAATTATGCGAGTTAGTTAAACCGTTTAATATGTGAACATGACATTATAATAAGTTGATAATTCACCCTAGTTACCATGTCTAAACACTTATATTGTAACTTCACGGAAAAAATCAATTATATAGGCAATGCTTACATTTCTCATATTTAGCGTTCGAAAAAATCTGGGTGTATGAATAAATGGAAACTGACCTTACAAAACAATTTTCTATAACAATATTCGCCTTAACGTACCATTCAATGTCAAGGAGACGCAAACGCACGACCTTTAGTTGCTGGGAAACCACCCCTGAATTACATCGGGCAGACATCCAACTTCGTTTAATTTATTGATCGAATGTTTACTTTGATTTTGAATTTCGCATGCCCACGATTAGTTAAACCAAGGTCAATGTCAATTTTATTTTTGCTTCTCCCTCTTTATGTAACTTTTTATAGACATATTTTTAACTCACAAATTTTCTTTAGCAAACTTTTGTACAGAAAATGCATCTTTTATTTTCAACTACATATTAGTGGTGTGTAAATATTAGTTTAACGGTCTTCTAAATGAGGTTTTAATCAAAGGATTTTAGATCAATCTAAGCGTGAATGTTTGCTATTTTAAACGCTAAATGTTTTTGTAAGGTTAGTTACCGTTCACAGTTATTTTGGGTGAATTAATTTTCACGCCATCGTAATTGATCCATAAACTGAGTAGTACGAAGTTCTAAACACTGGAATTGTAGAATACCTTAATTCTTGTTGCACGTAATATATGAAAACGCCTTTCTTTGAAGTCATCTTATTTGCTATTTATCTAAAACATCAAAGTTTGAATCTTTAAAAAGCCGAGGATGAGCTTTCCGATAGCTGTAAATCATTCGCTTCGGTCAATATGATTCTCGCACATTGCTAGAATGAAAAATTGCAAAGGGAACTTATAACGAATTTTCCTATGTATAACACGTATACATTTTAATACAACACTTTAAAATATTTACAGAAATTTAATGATTTTATTATAACAGCTCAAGGATGAAAAGTTACGTATTTGTTGTATTAGTTAGCATAGCATGAAAAGATTACGTTGTTGTTTGCGTATTTTTATTTGTCTATTAATAACATAATTTATCAATTTTGACAATATACTGGGCGAATCTTATATGCCGGAAAATACAACATTGCTTTGGATAACAAATTAATTTTGTTCTAGTTTACCAATAATCTAATTAGTTATCATTATAAACTGACACGAAGGTAATCGATCTACTTGGTCTTAAGACAGAATCTATATAATGTAAAAATTTAACCATGTTTATCAATTATAGACGTGTTATATACATATTTTCTGTGATGAACAAGAGAATAATTTTATCAAATTATTATGAACAGGCGCGGTCGATACTTAAAGAGGCGACTAAATTTTTTTTAAAATTATTCCTTCAACGGATAATTTTCTTACACGATCTTTACGATTTCCGATTCCGCTTTAATGAACTAAGTAGTAACGCAAGAGTACCTATATTTAAAAAAATCTGGTGTGAGTCAACACACGACTTTTTCTTATGCAAATAATGTCCATAAATGATTAAAATATTATTTAGGTTTATTTTAGGATCGATAATTGCAACGCTCACCCATCCAAATTACTGGACACGTAAAACGCCGCTTAACACTAAAGATTTTTTCGGATAACACGCTTCAACGCATTTTTTCAGAGAAACAAAAAATTCATGAAAAAGAGTATCAAAGACATTAAAATATTAATAAATTTTTAAAACATTTTAGTCGTTATCGAGAAGATCGCAAAAAGTTTAAAAATCGCAAGAATAAAGTGGCACTCTGGTCATTAGATTTTAACTAAATTATTGCCGTCGCATGTCAGGAAGCTATAAAACTGAATCACAAAATTTAATTTTTTACGATGTTTAGTTTTTGAGATATATTATTATATATATAATTATTACTTCCGGTTACCCGATTTGTAGACATTTATTAGAGAAACCGCTTCATTGATATAAAACGTAATTAAAGTTACGAAATATACCAAGTTTAAAAAAAATTGTTAAAGCAAAACATGACGGATATCAAGTGGTACTTTAATTTTTCGTTTTACAGTTTTTAAATTCATATTGATTGAATCATATCTCTGTAAGTACTTCATTATTACAGACCTGTGCACAATTTTATTAACATAAAAGCACCAATCAGTTAAACACGGTGTAAATGGGCACAATTTGCGATTTAGTTTTTATTATTAAAACACTGGTTAGAC
>JAHWXV010017631.1:0-25016 GCA_024586415.1 Phrixothrix hirtus | reverse complement strand
AGGATTTTTTAAAAGTATTAATTTTGTAACGCCTTGATTTAATTGTTTTTATACTAAGACAAAATTTGAATTACAAAAGAAATCTACATTATGTAAATAGCACAGCATACTGCGAACGCTATATTATATCATCTTGAAGCCAGCTTTGTTCTTTATTGAATTCTCTTGTTCGCAGCTTCAAGTGTTTATCAATGTTTTTAATTAAGTTTTATAAAAGCCATAGTAAAAATTCAAACTTCAAACATTTCAGTGGTATTTAATGGTGTGGAGTTGATAATATATCTACGAATAAATGAAAGAATTAAATAAATAGATCTAGTTCTTAGGGCGAACTGAGTAGGCACATGTTTTCTTTATTAACACTAAATTAAGGTAAAGTATTAAACACCCTAAAGCAACCCTAATTTTTCTTTTTTATGAAAGTATATTTCGAGAATGTTTAGTTCTAGAGGCTGAAAACAAATTAAAATTGAATTTTTTTATAGCATACTGGAACATACCGTAATATACTATTTATATAACAAAAGAGCATTTATTAATTACAACTTCTGAAACTTGTTATTTAGTAAGTTCTGAAACGAAGTTAATCTTTTCAATTAAAGTGACAAAAGGAAACCATCATATTCCTAGATTGCAACTATAAATTTCAAAACCAATGCTTTTCAATAGAATTAAAAAACTTCGCTAAATTGCTGCAATTTCAATTAACCACTAACATTTCCCAGCTACAACATTAATTTCAACTTGTCATAATGTTTACGTAATATTATTGTGCGAGTGTTGTTAAAACAGAATAATAAATTAATTAAAAACTGAATTAATTTCAACAAAATTGTGAGCTTGCTAATTTTTAATAAGTGGATTTTAGAACAATTATGTTAATATAAACTGGATTGTTGAAGAGAATAAATTATTTATTCCTTTATTCAGTACGACAATTAATTTAGCGTATTAATAAGCATGACGCTTACTTAAAGACAATTGCGAAGGCATCGTTTTATTTTTGTATTACTTAAGAGTTTTTAATCCGCTTCTACAAATTAGTTCAGAATTGAAACATTATAGAATTTTGGAGTATTAAAATGGGTGAAATTAAATAAGTATTGTTGCGTGATCAACATTTTAACCAACGCTTTTGTTTGAAACGTAATTCATAGAACATTATTATAATCACACCGTTGTAATAAAACAATATTAAAATTGGACCACCCCGAAAAGTGGCATTTTAAAAAAATAAATATATATTTGCATATGAAAATGTTTTAAATGTAGCCGCCCTATTTTTTGCAGGTAATTGTTAGTGTCGATTAAAAGGATTTTACTCCAGCACTTGGTATCATTATGACATATAGCCTGATCTTTTATCCAACTTTTCCAATTAAATTAAAGTTTAGACACTCTTTAGTGATTTAAAACACCTACACTAGGTTTAAAGCAAGCTAAGAGAATATCGTAGGATCTAATATGTTGCATAGAAAAACGGTAAATATAACTGTAACTGTGCCAAATTTATGCAAATTCGGGAACATTTATCTGTAAGAAGTTATTTAAAGAATCTAGAATTCTATCAACAGAAAGATTCCACAGGAAGAGTAAGGACAGGATCATCATTTGCAAGGAAGGAAAGTGATATAATTTTATTTAACGGCAGTACCAAATATTCAATGTTTTAACGAAAGCAGGACGTTTTCGAAGCAAACTGGACTGCGTCTCAAATTTGTTGCATGAAGGACTCTTTACGCCGTTTTCACTATTTCCATGATCAGTACAACTAAAACAACGTTTGATGTTCAAGGAAGCAAGATGGAAGATGTTGAATTTAATGATATAGAAAAGAAGTTCACCCGTCATAAATTAAATGTTATGAATGGGAAAAATGATAATGCCTTGGTATATCTGAAGAAGCTCTTTAGAGGTATTCAAATCATCAAGTATACACAAATTGCCAATAGTTTCAGTTTATTTTTGTTAAAGTGAAAATTATGGCGAGTTAAACTGTTACAGTAGACAAAAAGTGCTTTAGCAATCACTTTTTCTTATCAGACGAGAACTTTCCAATTTCAAATATAGTTTTAAGATTTAAACTTATTTTTACTTGTCAAGTATTACACAAATCCACTGAATTAAAAGTTTGTCTTCGAAATATAACGAATATTAAATGAGCAATGAACCAAATACGGACATAACACATCAATCGTAAGGCTAAGTTAATTACCCTAATTTAGAGAGCAGATCGTAAGTGCCAGTTTTACAACTTATAATATAGATCACTTCCATTGTATGAAAGCAGAATACGACTCCTCAAACCTTTGTAAAAGTCTAGTTTTATCCACGACTAAAATCTCTAGAAGTACGTATGTTAACGTTTGGGCAGCCTGAACCTAATATTCTGCTACGTTAGCTATTCTTGTTAAACGCCGATGCTACAATTCATTAACGCTAACCAACCCCGGAAACTAGGTTCCATGCAATATCAAGTAGCCTCAACTAGCACATTTAGTCGTCAGTAAGTATTAACAAGTTTCTTTCTTTAGAAAGATAGTACATATTAATGACTGGCGTGCTTTACCGAGGGAAATGTGTGGATGCTTAGCTGAGAAACGTTTACGGAATAAAATTCTTAATATAGCATTTTGCCACGTAACAATTAGACTTTAAAGCTCCTTAAAGAAACGTAGGTCTTTTCAAACAGACAGTAAATTTTTAACACCAGAAGTCCGGTTAGGAAAACAAAAGGTGTAGTAAATCATAAAATTGAAAAACTACCGAACGCCACTGCTTATAGCCGCTAGAGATGTAGCTAAACAAAATAGATTTCCTAAATATCGCGAAGGTAAGCAGACTTACCCGGTACTAACTCGGTAACACAGTAAAGTTGTTATTTGTTCTTCCTCATCTAACTCTTGCACCTATCCTTTTTGCAATTAAAACGTATCCCTCTATACCACTGAATTTGTCAGCTCTTGCTGTTCTTTTCCCAACACTGTGTATATGGAATCAGTTCTTACTGATATTTTTGTATTAGTGTTTATATAAGTAGTGTGTCATTTAACTATTTAATGTTTATATATTTAAGAAGAAATAAAGCCGTTGTATCGAATTAATTCGATGTATACGAGGCCGGTCCGATAATTAGCCGGATTCCAAGATTACCGAATGTATATCATTTCTGTCAAGTACAATCTGTTAGTAGGCTGCATGTACATTTTTAGCGCTACGTCATTTAATCTGTTTGACAGCCATAAAAAACGAACAACTTGGGATTGTGTTAAAATAATGGATAAAAACGAATTTCGTGCATTGATTAAGTATTATTTTTTTCGTGGAAAAACCGCGAAGAAATAACGAAAAAGCTTGATAAATATTATGGCATATCTGCTTCAGCCAATTCAACTGTGATTATTGGTTTCCTGAATTTAAACGTGGTCGTACAAGCACAATTGATGAACATCATTCAGGTCGACCGATTGAAGTGACCACCAAAGAAATGATCGATAAAATCCATGGTATCGTTTTGGAAGAACTGCGAGTGAAAGTGCGTGAGATAGCTGACATCGTAAACATCTCAAAAGAATGCATGGGTAACATTTTGCATGAACATTTACATATGAAATAGCTGTCAACAATATGGGTGCCTCGCTCGTTGACAAACGAACAAAAACGCAATCGTGTGGTCATTTCAAAGCAATGTTTAGCGATGTTTCAACGTAATGCAAATGATTTTTTGCGTAGATTCATAACCGTAGTTGAAAACATGGATCCACCACTATATACCTGAAACAAAGCAATAATCAAAACAATGGGTTAAAGCTGGTTCTAGTGCACCGAAGAAAGCAAGGGTGGTTGCATCAACTGGAAAGCTTTTGACGGCTGTTTTTTGGGATGCACAAGGTGTAATACTCAGCGATTATCTTAAAACACAAAAAACAATCTCATGAGATTATTTTGTGGCATTACTGGAACGATTGCACGTTGAAATAAAGATAAAACGACCACATTTGGCAAAAAATAGAGTGATTTTTCATCATCACACGTCATGGAAAACTCAACAGAAATTGGATGAACTACGTTACTAATTGGTTCCGCATCTACCATATTCCCCTGATCTAGCACCCTGTGACTACTTTCTGTTCCAAAAACTGAAAAAATGGCTTGGTGGAAGGAGATTCAAATGAAATGAGAAAGTTGAATGCATATTTTCGAGGCCTTGATAAATCGTACTACAACTTTGGCCTAATGAAATTGTAAAAACGCTGGACTAAGTGTATCGAGCTAAAAGGAGACCATGTCAAGAAATAAAATGAAATTTCGAAGAAAAAGGTATGTTCTCATGTTCAAACTGGCCATTCATCAGATCGACCGCCCTCGTAAAATCTTTGTATGACACTGCTTTAAATTGTATCAAACTTATGCGTTGCTAAAGAATAAATTTAGATAGAGAATAAATTCATCTGTAAAGAATTTTAAATAGCAATACATAATTTAAGCTTCCTGTGTTTCTTTATACAAGTCAGCTTTTGTTGGGAAAATATGTTAAATCATGCACGGTCTGAAGGTTAATTCTAGTTAAGAAATACCTGAGAAAATTAAGCAGAGAAATCTTCAACTGTGCCTTATTAATGTTTTTATCAAAAGGAGTCTGGGTTGCTGTATTTATGATGCGTACGTAACTGATCCACGCGGGATCGCGACGCTAAAAGCGCCGCGCCGATAATTAAAAAAACGGGTTTCGTGAGAGAAAGAAATGAAAAGATAGTCAATGTTAAGTTTCGAAACTAGACAATTGCGCTGATATTCACGTGTATCGGAGAACCTATAAGTAAATGTTTTGATCTTTATTTTCAATTACGTTGTTGGTCATCGATAATTTCGGCACTTTTAAAATACCTAGAGGGACTGTATTTCATCAGTCAGCGTAAAATTAATGCATGATGTGTTGAGAGAACTTAGTCGCGACTTAAAACCTATGAAACAAATGGACTAGACAGTATCTCCAAAGATTGTTAACTTAACTTTTCAATTTTAATATATTATTGAAAATTATTATCCTTTTATTATATTCGTCAAAGGAAATAAGGATGTGTAAATTTTGTCGTAACGTTGTTTAATATATACCTTAATACAAAGCGCCTTGATATCCAAAGTTTGATGATTTTTATACTTCAGTTGACGTAAAAGTTCCACTTGTTATCCTTGTTCGCATCCAGACTAGGGTAGCATCATCTGCATACCAGAACTGACGGGCCCCTTTCGTCAACTAATACTACTTTATATTTAGGATAAGGCAACTTTGATCATGTTTCTGATTGATTTAGAACATGTTGATTCATCTATAAATATGTTTGTTGTGAAATGGTATTTTACTTTGCAAACGTGTACAATGCACTACACGTTTCATTCCAATAACTTGTGTGTTATCAGTTTTAGCAAATTAATAATTGTACGTGTCGTCAAGATATAGTCATCACACCTCTGGGGATTACTGCCGGGGTTTGAAACCAATATGTCTAGAATAATCGTAGGGCAAGGTTTGAGGCAATTAATGTGTTTTTATTCAATCCTACATGGACCTGAATTTTGGCAAAATGAACACAAACCCCTCAGAAATTCCGTAAATAGATTGACAATGCAATTGTCGTCATCTTAGTTCAGCGCTGTCTCATTCTATTTTGATCAGTTTTCTACAAAAAGTTATCGCAAAATTATAAACTACATATGGACTGACTTTTTTGATTTAAGTACAAAATAAAATTGAACAACATTTATTTAAAAGGCTTGTTAACGTAACTTTTAATTTTGATATAACTCAAAATACGAGCGCTTCTTTATTTGCATTGTTTTGAATGGCTAGTTATCTGCATTTTCTCATTCGAAGCGCCTACTAACTCAAACTAATGTCCCGCCTGTAATGTCGTTGATAAACGAGTTCTCGTAATAAATCAAAGTACCTGTTAGCAGGCGTAATTTCCCTAGTGGGCTTGAGAATAATTTTGCCAAATAATTTAAGGAACTCCTTCGTCAGCCATGTTTTATATTTTGAATTGATATTATGTTGTTTAAGATTTGTTTAATTGTTAACTTTAAATGGTACGCGCATGTAATCTGTGGATTCATATTTTGTTTGCTGCATAGATATTTCATATATATTTTTTTGTTTTATTTAAAAATCACCGATAATAGTGTGTGCACTAGAAATATTAGTGTGCGCAGTAATAGATTTAATAAAATTAATAACACTCATTTTTGAATTAACAAAATTCAAACTGCTCAATTTTGTATTCAATTTACCTAAGCATATTTTTATGTCGACTGGCTTACTTGAAACAAATAAACTATGGTGGATTCTTTAGATAATCAGTCAAAATTATTCTAATAGGCAAAAGAAAGAAATCTTTCATGAAACTTTTAAAATTAATTGTTGAAATCAAAAACAATTCGAATATTATATCAGTGCTTTAAAATAAAAATTAATTTAATTTAATACTCAACAAAATTCAATCTAAAACGTTAACTAATTTAAAAGGTTTTAATTGAAATTGTTAGATTACTATTTACTGTTATATCGTAGTTCGTCACTTTCACAAATATAGTTCACTAACCTTTAATTTACCCTCAATACTTCGGGTACTTCTATATTCCTTTAAATTGCTTTAGTTATTGAAGATTCTCACACTCGCACTGATTGCAGTGGTGTTATGGACTTCGGCCTTGTTAAAATAAACCCTAAAATAATGTTAAAAATTGTTTGTAATAACTTAATGCTCACAATGGTAAACACTTCTTGATTGTGTCGTGATGTCGTTGATTAAAATTGTATCAAAAACCATTGTAAATAATTATAGTTGTTTATAGTTTTTTATCTTTTATTTTCATAAGACGGTGGCCATGTACTTTTTATTGTAGAAATGTAAGTATTTTAAAATACTGTTGATAAAATTAATTATGAAGTTCTTCCTGGATTTCAGTTATAATAATTAAGTTGGATTCCAAACTCCACTAAAATTTTGTTTAAATGGTATAAATTATTTTTTTCACCTGGCATAAACAAAACCTCAGGTAAATTAAAAACAGGTACAATTTTCTTAATATAATCTTTTAACTCTTAAATTCTTTTTCTTCCTTAATTCATCTTTATTTGTAATAGTAAAGTCCAATTTTACTTTATTAGGTTTTGTTTATTTAATTAACCCAAACTTGTTTTAGGTTAACCCGTCGCACTTTGATTATCTTTAATCAATTTAATAATTTCTTGGTATGAGCTGCACAGCGCGCATTTGCAATGGTTAAAATACAACTAAAATTTAATAAAGGTTCCAGCAGAAAATTGTAAGAAACTGCCGACTTTGCAATATTTTGAAAATTTTGTAATCTTTAAATGCATATAACTTCTTTAATATGTGGTTAAAATGGACTTTGAGGATATAGTATTGTATTAGATTAATGCCAAATTCTTCCTGCAAATCTTTAATGCATAATTCTACAATTCTTTGAAAAAATTTGGTGCTAAATTAATTACTAAACTGGTTTGAAACCATGATAAGTGATTTTAATATTTTCAACATTTTGTGTAAAATGCCAAAGAAATGGATGGAAAACGCTCCTATAATATTTTACAGTTCCTGGTGATCACTGTTTTCATAATTAATTTGCAGAAATTTAGTTTCTTGAACGTATGATGCATTAAAACTTCACACACTTTGTTTTTAAATCACATTTTCATTATGTTGTATTATCTAAATGTTTATGTTGTAATCTCTATTTACATATATTCTATAACTTTTAACATGTGCATTAATTAATTTCATCTCTTCAGTTAGAAGTTTTTTAACATTAACCTCAAAATTTCATATTTATTCAAATTATTCTAATTAGTTAATGCAAATATTCATTTATGTTATATACATGGGTTTACTAATATAGTACTTGAAATCCTGCTTAAACTAACATTTATATATAATTGTTCAAAATGAAATTTGATTTGATATTCTAAATTTTGATTCCGATGATTGTTCGTAACTTGTTATTTTTACTAATTTATTGTTTTTCTTTTGAGAAATGGTTCGTTTAATAACTACATGATCTTGTGCCCTACATTAATATTTTCAAATTATTTTACATAATTTTAAACTTATATACAATTTGTATTGAAATATGAGGTAACGTCATCAACTTTATGTCTTTATCCTTATGTAACAGACCCCATCTACCACAAATATATATATATATATATATATATATATATACATATACATATACATATACATATACAGGGTGTTTCCCGTATGCTAACCCTGCTAGAAAATAGCGGCGCCCACAATTTACGATTTTGAATATTTCTACAGTGCTCAAGCTCCGCTGTAGCTTTATCGGCCGTGGTTGAATACTTGTTAAGTCGGTTACATGCTTTATTTGCTATTGAGCAACTGTAAATATTTTAAGACGAAGTTTTACAAATATTCAAATTATTTTACACAGACTGAAAGTTTAAGCATTTATTCATTATTTATGAAGGTAATTAATATAATGGTATTCATTCATTAACTAACACAGATGGTTTAGCTCCAAATTATCTGGAAGATTATTATCTAAAATTGAAATAAATTATCGATTAGAACTAAATAGTAGGTGAATTTAAATTGATCAAAGCAAATCTTTTAATAATAATGACAAAATATGCCGAGTGGTCAGCAATTATTAAACATGTTCGTGCTATTAGTTACTTCAATTAATAAAAGCTGTACAGCTGAAATAAGATAGTAACTAATGGTGATTAAGGCTGAGGGTGAAATGTAGTATTATTTTAATGGCAGATTTTCAATCACAGTAATACAAATAATAGTTACTATTTCGAAAATATATTTTACAGAGTGGGAAATACTTGTTGTCACAAGTAATAAAAACCAGGCCTAATTTTATTTTAAAATCCTATATTTATGCCTGAATAATTTTCCGGAAATACTGTGACTCTAATTTTTAACAATTACTCCAGCACTCTACACCACTTTATACTGCATAACAAATAGCATGAGAACTTGTTTATTGAGCTATTCGTATTAATAATTTGTAGACATTAACAATAAAGCACTTCTAAGGTAACTCGTATAATGTGCTAGATAAACAGATATAATTAGTTAATTTATTAAATATAGGCTTAATCTATACATATAAATACTTATTATATTTTAGTACCTTTTGCTTGTAGTAATGAGTTTTGGTTTAATATGTGCATCAGAGGAATATTCAATATGTGTTTGATTATAAATTAATCATTCGATGCATTTTAATCATACAGCGATAAATTTAAGATATACGTATATATATATAACAACTTAGATAATATCTGTATAATTACAATTAAGAATTCTACTGGTGCTTTTAATGAGTGCTTCATAAGTAATGGAAATATTTTTTAACTATATATAAATTGCAATGTTATCTCACGCAATTTTATGATAGGATGACATTACGTATGGACGTTGAACTTAGTTAATTTAGTTTACAAACGTAGTGATTTAACTTTTGAGGTGTCTTGAAATATTTTAAAGTCTAATCTCAATTTAATTACCCTGTAATTCTTCAAATTTGACATTTGGGTTGGATATTTTACTTCAATTTTCTTTGTGAGGAGGCAATATACGCTAGAAAAAATATTATTTTCACAATGGAATATTACGCCTTTGACACTCTTCATTATTCCTTTTGTATTCTTTACCATTTAATTATATGTAAATTACTAGATACCGAAATCTCTTCAAAACTTTTAACGTACTTGATAATTGAATAGACAATAGCTAACCGATAACGATTAAAGGGCGACGACGATGTGGTAGACGTCTACCGTTTACTTTTACTAATGAATATTTTTATTAGATCCATAATTTCATTATTTCAGGAAAATAAACTTTCATTATTTAACTAAAAGGACATTCCCATATAAACCTCAGTGTTTAGCTCTAGAGTCTATGCAAAGATTTCGTAGGTAAAATATCTCAGCATTGCCACAGAAACCCAGCTTAGAAGCATGCGGTAGCGTAGGGAGGGTGATAAATGTGTGATATTCTGTTGATAATTGTTCTTCTATCTAGATATATTGTGAAACTGCTTTAGTTGTGGAGTTTCTAGAAAAGGAAGAGAAAGCAAATCGAGTAATGTAGGGCGCCAGTCGTTCTAAAGCATTAACAACAAGATTGTACACTTGACAACAAGGTGTACGATGTTGAAGTTCTTCTTAATAAAAATCTGATAGAAATGCTTATCGTTCAGTCTTAACAGTAATACTGGATATCTGAAAAAGAGAAGGATAGGACACGGAAAGCCACTGTAAATACAAGACTAGATCTTTCCGAACAGTAGCAACATGTATTGGTAAGAATAAAATATTACTTTCAAACAACGGCATAACAATGATTATATCAAAAAAAATTATAGGATGTAACAAGTTTAAAAATAATTTTTATCCCCTCAAGGAAGTGATAATCAAGCAAAGAGTTACTGAAAGTACTTTTTTGTGCATCAAAGCTAACACATATATTTACTTGGTGTTCCGAAGACACTTATCAACAGTCCCTATTTTCTATAAAATACATTTATTAAGCAAAGATATTTATGAAAATACTTTTTTATGGATTAAAGCGAATACCTATATTTAATTCAAACGTCCTTAACGTAAAGTAAAGTTTATAATTAAAAAGTTGACAAACTTCTTTCAAAAATTCAAAGATAAAAGTAGGTAATCCTTTAAATGAATCCTGTATATTAAATACTGATTTCTAAAGTAAAATAGAAACAGGGTCCTATTTTTGTAAAATAGTTTAAAACAGAAAAAAGATTTTTATTACAGCGATAACAATTTTTGGCAATGTGTATTAGCACACCATCCGTTGTTTACATTCAAAGGAACTATTTTAATTAAATTCAGCATAAGAAAATTGACCAGTCAGTTATCTCGAGACAAATACATGTTTAGATAATTCAATTTGATTAACTCCCCTTCTGACGATCTCCTCCATAACGACCAAAATCTAGTAGGCATGGCGAAATGACAATTAGTTGAAGCCAAGAGTGCCAAGGAAACTTCCGCATTCTGAAGTCACAGCCACACAACAATAAAAAATAAAAAGAACAAATGAACTATAGTTTTGTTAATTTTACATAGTACCCTTTAACGTAAGTTAACAAAAATATTTATGAATATAACATACAAAAAATCATTTGAAAGTTGTACATTGCAGCAGCGGCAGCGAGTAATGTGATTCAAATTAAGACATTTTTAATATCTACAGCTAACTGAAACTGGAAGGCTTTTTGAACATACATTAGAGTTTGGAAAAGAAAAGCAACCCTGGCCAAATGTTTTTATAGTACGTTATTAATTAAAAAGTACAAGGTCCTATTTTTATGTAATATAACAATCTATTAAGGAACGAGCTCAGGGTTTTGATAAAGTTTCTTTTTATACAGAATTTCCTTCAACATTTACACATTTAGTCCATCGCTTTATCAATTGCTGCATCCTTCAAAAAATGTTGTTTGAAAGATTCACAAAATATTCATATACAACATACCTATTTGACCCTATTGTCACCAAGCCGATTTTTTAAAATTTTTAGAAAGCTGTTACGTGGCGCTAAATCTGGACTATACGCCTGGATAATGCGTTGAACTGCACCGCATAATTGTCATGCGAAAGCAAATGTTTCTCTCTACAAATTTCGAGTCGTCCGTCCATAAATCTTAGTATTGATTGTGGTGCGTTTCTGCAGAGAAGGCGCCTTCTGTTCTCTACTTTGCTGATGTGATATATTTCAAGGAAATTCGATTTAGCTTTCGCAGCCTCCTGATCGAAAATCTGAGTGCAAGCGAAATCGAAAAGGTGGCTAGTTTCTAAACCATGTTTGGCGAAGGCGATTTTTTCCTTATTGCTTCTGACGTCATTTAAATACCAACTTTCTTAACCACTGGTTCGTTTGACCTATATATGAACGGCTGTAATCTGGACCATTTATTTTATAAATTATCCCCGATTGAAATACATCATGAATTTTATCTTTTAATTTCAAAAAAAGTGATTTGGTAGATTTAACGTTATATAACGTTACTAATTTTATGACTGATATGATTTTTATGCGGAATCTCTCTGAAAGATACGCTGTCATTTCTTGCTCCGTAATACAAAAATGAGTCTATTTGCGAAGGATATAAAATATTTATTATTTAGCATTTGGCAAGATTTTGATGTAACGAAGCGGGGTCACATATTTTCGTATTTCTTGTTTTAAACCCAGAATGATGTATTGTTTGTGAATAATCGAGTGATCTGAGCAGATGGATGAATAAACGTCACTGTTTTAATCACGAGCGACTAGTATCAAGAAAATATGAATGATTTATTCAATGACACGTTAATGCAATCGATTCCTTCATCTTAAAGTGCAATCTAAGTGCTTGAGAACTTGTAATGGTATTCCGGCTAAATTTTATGGGTTCCCGAAAAGCATAAACCAAATTTACCTTTATTGCCAATTATTTCCTGCATTGAAATAACCACACAAAATTGGGCACAATATTTTGCTAATGTTTAGCCGTGGCTTTAGGTATAGAACAACTTATAATATCATAGACACTTTCCAATTTGGTGAGAAAATGAAGGACATTACTATTTCAGACGATTACGCTGTCTTATCATTAAATGTAGTCTCATTATTTACCAACATCCCTTTTGTTTTGATTTTGCAGATCAGGATCTGAGATGCAACCCTTAAGAAATCTAAATTTAGTAGCTTTCAAAATTGTCTGCACTTTTGATGATAAGTTCTACAAACAAACAGACGGAACGCCGATGGGTTCTTATTTCAGTCCTATTTTGGTCACTATTATAATGCACTATTTATTTGGTGCAGTAGTGCCACTATTACCTAATCCCTGTTTGTTTATTTCTAAATACGTCCATGACTTGATTTTAAGCATCCGTAATTCCGATGTTAAGTTCACCGCTGATATCTTTATTAGTTATCACCAAAAATTGAGTTTATCATTCAATTTTAAGCCAATCGATGTATCTCTTTTTTAGACACCTTAATTAATATCAATAATCAAAATGAAATCATTAAATTGATACCAAAACTTACATACTCCGGAAGATACCTAAATTTCCGCCCATATTACCTGATTTGTCACAAACGACACATAATTCTGTGTTTAAAAACAGAATCACTAAAATGTGTCACCCCACTTTGTTATACCAAAATCTTGTCAAATTAGCTCATACACTAGTGAACAATAGATATCTTAAAACCTTTGCAAACAGATTCATTTTTAGTACATCCGATCGTTAAAGTGGGACAAAAATGGCGGCTTACATAAAGATTCCGCGTATTATAATGGAAAAATATTAATTATAGAACACACTGTACATAGATATTAAGTTATGAATTGGTATTACATTATAACGTATTAATCAAGTAAAAAGGTAAAGAATTCCGATTATTTTATAAATAGAGTAAGCTATGTGCTAGATAATAATGTAAGTGTGGTAACTACAAAAAGATGAGGAAAAGTGGACCTGGCTCGTTAGAGAGCAACCGACAAAATTAAATAAATAACGAATTAATATAATCCAACTACGGGGTTGAGTTATAAATATATCACTTTTTCATATTAGTCCCGTTATCATCAAAACAATTATTAATTAAATACCGTATGTAAGGAAGATTTGTTACAATATAAATCAAATGACCCAAAAAATTAGTAACGCTTTAATATGTGATAGTACTAAAATCGTTGCGTCTACCATTAATCTAGCAAATTACATTCTTACAAGTTAAAAGATAAAACTCCTGATGACTTTAAATCAGGAATAATTTATAAAATACATTGTCTAAATTGTAAGAATTCGTATATAGGTCAAACGAATTAATGATTAAAAAACCTAAAATGGGCATTTAAGTGATATCAGAAATAATAAGGATAAAACTGCCTTAGACAAACATACTCTGGAATCGGGTCACTCTTTTGATTTCGTCAGTATGAAGAATTTCGATTATAGACTGAGGAAGTTAAACTTAACTTCCTTGAAATGTAAACCATCTTCAAAATACGTCACACAATGAGTCAAAGAAAATAAACCTAAATAACTTTTGTAATTCAAATTTCCCGCCTCTTGATCTGGTTTCTTACAGTTGTAATTATACTAAGTTAATAACATTTGCCTGCCAAATAAGTTGACTATCCTGATTAATTGATTCTAACCAACGAATAAAGAATAATAAGCAAGCGTCCTTAAAGTTGTATACAAAGAGCAACGTTAAATTTTACAAATCTAATATTGTGAAATGTGCAGCAATATGCATTATTATGTATACACAGTATGCAAATAAATTACATACACAAAAAGTGCCCTAAATACGTAAAGTTGTATCACATTGACTAACCAAGATGGCGGCGTTAGAATGTCGTGCTTATGTATTAAAAACGTCAAATCTTACAAATGTACATTAAGAAATATGCAACAATATACATTATTATGTATTCACAGTAAGCAAATAAAGTACATACATAGGAAGAGCCCTAAACACGTAATGTTGAATCAAATTGACTAACAAAAATGACGGTATTAGCATGTTGTGCACATGTATAAAAATAGCAAAGTTTACAAACTTAACATTATAGAGTAAGCAGGTAAGCAGTAATATTCATTATTATGTATACAAAGTAAGCAAATAAATTACACATACCGAAAGCACTCTAAACGCATAAGGTTGTATCAAATTCACTAATCAAGATTAATGCGTTAGCAAGTGCTTATGTATTACAAACGTCAAGTTTTACAAATTTAACATTATGAAATAGGCAGCAATATACATTATTATGTACACACAGTAATCAAATATATTACACAGATACGAAGCGGTTCAAATATGTAAAGTTGTATCAAATTGACTATCCAAGATGGCGGCGTTAGTATTTTACAAATTTAACATTATGAAATATAAATATGCAGCAAAATACATTATTAAGCAAATAAATAGATTACACACACAGGAAGCTCCCTAAACACCTAAAGTCATATTAAATTGACCAACCAAGATGGCGGCGGCGTTAACATGATCTGCTTATGTATTAAAAACGTCAAGATTTACAAATTTAAGAATGCATATGCAGCATAGTGACCAAATAAATCACACATAATTATCAAAAGCTTCCACGACATGACATTTTAACTGTGCACTATCAATGACGACCTCTAACACAGGTAGTACTTTAAAGTTGGATACATACGCGTACGAAAGTTTGATGGATGGAGGTGCTTCTTTAGTATTTTTTATTTGTTGATTTTAACAAAACTTTCTAACGCATAGTTGACAACCCTGAAGTGCATGTTTGAGTTACTGATTATTTGACTAGAGAAATTTGTGTTTTTAACTTGGGAGATGTTTAATTTTAACTTAATGTTATCAGAAGAATTTTAATGTAACTATCCTGTTTTAATTTTAGTTTGTTGGATTTTTTAGTTCTCATATGTAGGTAACTACTTTTCAGTCTCCTTACCACTATTAATTTATTAGCTTTAGTTTTTGTAAGTTTTGGTTGAATAACACATGAAATCAACTGTCGAAATATCGCATGTAATATAAATTAAACTAACCAAAATTGCTTTTATTGACTTTATAACTTAAACTTAAACGTTACGATCGTATCTACGTTAGGCGCGACATTTAACATTAGTCAACTCTAACGAAATCAAAAAATACTTCCACTTAATCTAACTATGGAAAAGATTTTCACAAACTTAGCATACGACACAGCATGTAAATTAGAATTCTGCACATACAGACAATCCATATTTTACTACAAAATGTTGTATAATTAACCCGAATCGATGTGCTAATGATTTTAATTGGATTCATCAGACTTTTAGAAAATCGGAAAACATTTTCATTACTTATCACACTAATTCTGACTGTAAAATTTAACAACTAATGCAAAACATAGAGAAAGTGTTTCGCTCACTATATGGATCTCGTAAAAACTTGCTGAGTTTGCCAAAAGGATCGACCATTTTTCGACCTCATTATAAAAGTAACTACGTCATAATCGCATTACGACATAATTTGATTCTCGTTGGTCTAAGATGATGGAACCGAGGCTTCACTTTAAAGTCTGTGTGTTTGTGATTTTAAAGGGCGCTAGGTGCAACTTTTTTAATAATTTCATGTATTTATTAGGAACCTTGATGCACGTTGCAAGTTTTCGGTGTTATAGTAGGCAACAGATATTCAATATTATATTAACCCAGTAAAAACTATAATGCGTCAGTACGTACGAAACATACATTTATATTTAAAAACTAACCGCTTCGTTATGTTCGAGGCGTTTTAAGTGATTGCAATATTCCCTAATAATTAAAATTGGTTCTTTAACCTATTGACATCGGTTAAGCTCGTATGTCGTAGATTGCTTTAATTGTCTTTAATAAACAATTTTTAACTACATCGCTTTGTTTTGTGCACAGACACGCTTGTAAATGCACAAAAAATTCCAGAAATTATAAATGAAGATTTATTTGAAATTCAACGCGAACCACACAATCTTTTGTTTAATGCATTTTTCGAATTATTAAGACGTTCTGGTACACTCGGTATAATAATAATAATAATAATAATGTATATTCATGCATTGTAATACAAACCAGAAAGAGCGTTTAAATTTATTTTCATGTATCGAAATTCTAAAAATCTTATTTTATCTGCAATTACCTTAATCAAAGTTAATAGATTGTGTAACATCGATTTTCAGGAGAAAGCGAAAGAATTTTTTAATTCCACCATTCTTAGCTTTATTAAATGATCTCAAGATATCTTAATGTAATTTATCAAATCCATAAAAAGCAACGTTCCATGGAAACTATAGCAGACAACTGAATCTCGGGAAACGTTGAATGGAGTTTTTTTTCAGAAGATTTAGAACATCCTTATGTTTCTGTAAATAGACATTGTTAATCATTGAGCTGGTAGTAAAAATTAATATTTACAAAAATAACTTTTAGATGTAATGTATTGACGCATTAGTAATTTTGAGTATTACTCTTTAAGTAGAGCAAAATGAAGGAGAGCGTAATTTAAATTCATACGTTTGTTTATTAAACACTAACAAAATGTTTTTTTACATGCCGCTTGTTTTAATAAAAATTAAAATTGTCGGCTGAACACAACTGAAAAGTGATTAAAATTGTAATGCTCTTAAGAACCCATTTAGCTCTCTATTTACAAACTCATCGGGATTACTAAAGACCAAGTTAATGATTTATCTGCTCATCAGTAATCAACTTTATAAGATGAACTCGTAAAACAAATAATTACCGTATAATAGATATTTCAAGCTACAATTTCCGTGTGAGAAGATTCATTTGTAATGAGGTTAGGCAAACAAAATTTTATTCGATAATTGGAGTTGGTATTTCATTTTAGGTTGAAAATAAAACAATCTTCATATAACAGGGCTGAATCAACAAATTATGGTAATCGCCTTATAATAATCATTCTTATTCGGTGCTAGCCAACTATTATATTTAATATTCCGAAACAATTTGATATTTACAAAAAATAAAATTTAATGATTAACAAAGTAGTTATTTATCGTTTAAGTATCCTCTTGAAAGGTTTTCTTATAATTGTTAAAAACAAAACGATATATCGACGGTATTTACTTCGAAACGCGTGCATCAAGCTAATGTCTGTTTTTAAAATTTGAATTTTATATTCATCTATTAAAAAAGATTAAAATAGTAGATACCTGAACAGGAAAGGCTGAAAATTTAATTGCTTACTTTAAAAATCATCGTCAGTAGCAATTACGTTTTTATTGTAACTACATATGTTTATATAATTACAAGTACTGCTTTTACAACGGCGTATGTTTACAAATTAACAAAATTGAAATCCTGGCAGTACTGTATATTTTTTTAACTTACATCAACCTAAAGCATTGTAACAAAATTAGAAACAATAAGATTTCTATGGAACATTCCAGATGGTTCCATGAAGTAATCATTAATAACTCAGTACTGTAACTGATGCCTAAATAAATCCAAAGTTACAGCAATGATTCATAGCATTAGACTTTGTTACATCAGGATTATGAGTAATTTTATTCCTTAGTAATGTAGAATGTTCTAGACTTCATCTTTCTACATAAACAGTGGATTTAATTCCTTTAGCTTTGATTTTGATTGGAATCTTGTCTTGTTAAGTAACTGTTTTAAATAAATAGAAATATAAACGTTTATTACTAGTGTAGTGAAAAATAAATACTTAAGTGAATCCGTGTAAATAAATAGTTGTAATTTATTTAAATATAAATAAAGACTTTTAAATAATCAACTAGTTTCGTTACAGTATATTTCATAGCGCCGTAAGAATGAAAACTTATTAGTAACGTGTATGTGCACCCATGTTTCTGGAGGTAAAAGATAGAAAACTTTATATTTCATGCTTTTTAATTATAGCATTCAGAAACCTCATTCTTTGTTTAATTATGATAAAAATCGCTTCAATTTAATTAAAACGTAATTTCAAATGTGTAAAATAAGTTTTGCGAAATTTCTGAAATACTATGAGCTTCCCAACAATTGATCTTTGTAAAATATAAATTAAAATTTAATTAATCTCCATTTTTTTAAGCAAGTGGCGTACAAAAAAATGCAGTGCTGCTCTAAACTTGTTAACTGTAACTTATGTGAGAAAGCGACTTTTATTCAAAATTCGTTCATATAGATACGTCAAATTCGAGCTTGAATCAATAGCCATTAACGGCGAGTAAGTTTACGCACATTATTACTAGTTAGTGTAAATAAATAATAAATGTAATCGGGTAGGCTTGCCGTAAATAGTAAATAATCGGCTGAACAAACGAAAGCAATTAAGATTATGCAGTGATATAGTATATATTTATTAATTATAATCCTACAATTCAAATCTTGAATTGATAGATATTATAATGTAACTGTACAGGATGTAAATTAATAATCCGAGTGTGGGCTTTATACAAATAGTGAAGAAATATGCAATGGATTCACTGCTGCTTTCTGAAGTGGAATAGTTGAATACCTATTATTACAAAAACTACCATTCGAATTATAATTTGCACATATTATAGGTATTTAAACTAAATACGCACGAATAAATGCTGAAATGATCAGATGCACGTGACAGCATGGATATATTTATCCTTTTGAAATCTACATGACATTCTACTATTAGCTGCTACCGGTAAATGTCTTCTCAATGATTCTTATCCTACCTTATCTCTCTCTCTCTCTCTCTCTGCCTTTAGTACATCTATTGTGAATTTGTTTTTGATCTGTATAAAGCGAATTTTTGCGTTTGCACCCTGTATACGGTAATAAAATTGGCATACGAATTTAAAGCACTACCTACCAAAGAAGACGGCAACACTCCTTTACCTTTCAATTTCCCTACTCAACTTTCAGAAATTGGGAATATTTTCTTGTATGCTAGATATGTCATCAACTATGTTTCAACAGGTTTTTCAACAAAATTGACGGTCTTACGTCAATATATTAACTGACTGATATTTTTGTTGAAGAAACCGTTAGTGAACTAATTACGACAATTACCCATTTATATAGCCTCATGTATTTACGGTGCTGCTCTGATTTCCTTAAATACAACACATGCCGGTCTAAGGTCGATTGCTATTCTTTATACTTTTCATAGAATTTACTCTATGGTACAAGAATTTTTATATTGCGCGCATTGCAGTGTATCAATTTAGTTAAATGTTTCTTTTCCAAATTGGTAATACTGTCGGTGCACCAAGTTTTAGGCCGGTGCAATCTTCAATTTGTTTTTAGCGAGCTGTGAAGTGAGACGCCCTTGAAAGCATTGTGCGATCCGTATGGCGACATATTGAAGCAAAGAATTTGTATAAAATTTTGTGTTAAAGCTAAATTAAGTGCAGCGAAGGATTCAAAATGTTTCAAAGAGCCTTTGGTGGCGACACTATATCACAAACACTTGCTTACAAATGATATAAACGCTTTATAGATGGTCTAGACGTCCTAGCACCTTATGCAACGATGAACATGTTAAAGAAAATAAAAGAGAATTTACACGCTAATCAAAGAATTATCATTAGAGAGATTTCTGAAGAACTAGGAATATCCTAAGGCTCATGCGTAGCAATTTTCACTAAAGTTTTAGGTATGAAACGAGTGGCACCTAAATTCGTTACGAAACTTCTGAATTTTCAACGAAAGCAGCATCGCGTAGAAATCGTTGAACAAATGCTTGCTGACGTCGCTAATGACCCAGAATTACTTCAACGCGATATAACCGGTGACGAAACGTGGGTATATGGCTATGACATTGAAACAAAAACTCAATTATGGCAATGGAAATGTTCAGAGTAGCCCACACCGAAAAAAGCTTGTCAAGTGAGGTCAAACTGAAGGTTCCGTTTCCTTTGGCTGCAATGGAGTGGGTCTCATTGAATTTTTACCGGCAGGCCGCACAATTAAGAAAGAGTACTACCTACAACTTATGCGATATTTTCATTAGGTTATCTGAAGAAAACGATGCGAATTGTGTAAAGAAAACTCATGGATTTCACACCATGACAATGTATCAGCAAACACCGTACTTAACACGTATTTCTTGGCGAAATACAAGACCGCTATGATGCCGCAACCTCCCTCTTCTCCAGACATGACCCCTTATGACTTCTATTCCATAAACTTAAGAAGACCTTTAAAAAACAACGTTCTTTATCTCTAGAGAAAATAACGAATAATCGCTGGCTAAGCGAAAAGCAATACCTAAAAAGGCGTTTCAAGCTGAAACTAACGTCAGCAGGAGGGCATTGTATCCCAGGAGGACTACTTTGAAGGAGACAGTACAAAATTGATGAATAAATTAATACCTTTTGAAGAAAATTACAATTGTTGTTTCTTTTTGATAACACCTCTTATGTTTTGGAAAAACTCGAGGAGAATTAAGTCAACATTTTCGGCCTATTCAATTTGATTTTAGCACGAAAGGTGGAGCCCATGTAACAATGCATTCTCACGTACTGTCCCTTTTCCTTAAACTGGATGCCCATAATGCATTTAATTCTATTGAACGGGACTGTTTACGGACTACAATAGAAGAAAACATCCCTAGTGTATACTCCTACATATTCCAGTGCTATCCAATCTCTTATTTAGTCTATAAAAATGACTCTTAAATCGCGTTGTCAACAAAGGAACCCGTTACATCTGCCATATTTAATATTGGCATACATAAGACTATGTCAGAGTTTCATTCGCAGTTTAATACTCGGTTTTAAGACGACTGCTTTTTAAGTCATTCTTTGGATTAATATTGAATGGCCTGAAAGCAATTATTTAAAAGTTCCATGGGATTAACCTACCTTTAAATGCTTCGAAATGCGTTTCGCTAGAGCTGATAAGCATAAACGGTTTGAACTTTTTCTGTGTGTGAACAATATGTTTCCAAATTATAAAGTTGTAAAAGACAACGGGTTAGCCTTTCTTATTGCGTCTGTGACAGAATGCTCATTTGATACATTTTTGGTTCATAAATCATCTGGGATAGCCTTGTTTTCAAAACACTTATGCGTATTCATCCTCATGTTTACCTTCTATATCCTGTTTGTGTATCCCTAATCTAATTTATTTTCTATATTGTTGTTTTTTTAGACTAATCTTTCTTATCTAATTTCGAAGTAATAGACGCAATGGTTTTCAAAGCGTGCTAAATATTCATAGTTTTGATGTGATTTGGAAACAGGGCAATCTTTTAATAAATTATGGCGGTATAGGTGTTCGCAGTGCGCTAGCGCTAGGTTTGTTTGCATTTCCTTCGTAAATAATCTTTTCTCCCAGCTCCTACAGGACTTTGAGGTCGAGCCTAGGGTCGAGGCCATTAAGTGCTGGAAATCTTCATAAAAACAGACATTCCTCTGGCGTTAGATAACGTTTCTTCCATCTTTGAGAATTCGAATTTTGCTTATGGAGCTCATCTTTTTATATGGTCACAGAAAGAACCAGGCGCATAACTGAAAGTATGCAAAAGTATATATGTCATATCAATTTGGTACATTATTGGAGCAAAATATTCTTCATGTTGGCATTGCATTGAGCACTAGTTTGTAGTTTAACATGCTACTTAAGCTACAATCGTATTCGTAGCGATAGTGTGCCCAATAGCACTATTAAGCGTGCACTTTTCTCTGTTAGCATTCATAGTACTCTGTAACTATCGAGTTTATGCCATGGTAATAGGAAAAGACCTGATGGCATGTCTCTCGTTCCCTGGCCAAAGAGTAAGTCGCTTGTCTGACATTCTTGCCCAATATCACATCCGCGATTACATAAGTTAGCCGGTGTTGATGTTCCAAAGGCAACTGGTCTTAAAATTCAAAACTACGGTAATATCGTTGACTGTTGTGCATTATTTGCTTTCGTCATTGTAATCTGAGTTTCTTTTTCGTTCGCTCATTATCTGGGTAACCTGTTCATTCAGAAATGTGGTGATATAAAAACTAGGGCATCATTTATCCATCGAATTAGTTTGGATATACAACACGGCCCACATTGTGTAACCTAAGCACGATGAAAGCACGGTAAACTTGGCAAAATTTACAATGTGTGCCCTTTTTTTTAATGTGCACGAGTTTTGATATTTAATCTTATAATTCTATTTTTGTATTGTTCATTGTTAATTATTACGGTTATTTGTGTAGTATTATCATGTATTAATTTTAACTAATGAATAAATTTGAACTCTAACTATTTTTTCAGGTGATTCAATTATTGCACATTTATTTATTTCCTAGCTTGTACACAAGGATATTTCAGCAAAAAGAAAAGGAAAAAAGTATATTTGGAATGTACTAATTACCTCTTTTATTCTAATATTTAGGATTGCAGGGTTGGTTAGCCTTCTTCTTCGTAAGGTGGAGATATGTCTTAAATCAATAGCGCCAAATGTTTGTTTTTCACTAAGTAAATACCTTAATGCAAATTTAATATTCAATATTATATTTCCAATTCTAAAACAATTTATAAAAAATTTAGTAATTTAACCAAAATTAGTATCTACGTGTAATATTTATTCTTTTATTCCCCATGGTGTGTATTGATTTATACACATCTCTTACTCTAAGCTTGCTCATATCTTATATAATACTGGCGTGATGTTATTTAACATTATTTTCATTAAGTCTACTTGATTTACTTTAAATAAAGTCTTATGAATATTTTTATATTCTACAACTGCTTTTAAATATCATTTTATATTATGTTCGAGGTTAGCTATCAAAGAAGGACGCACCTACAAAAAAGCACATTTATTGATGTATTGAAGATAAAGAGATGTAATAAAGTTATATAATTTCTAAAAGTTTTATTCGAATATGCCACTAAAACGAGTTTTCTATTTTTAGACGTTGTTTCGACGAGAATAGTAACCCAAGAAGAGAAAGTAATTTGTATACTGGAGTTGTCGAGAACACATTCTTTGACACAAACTCTTGCTTATATTTAGCATGTTTCAGGACAAAAATACAGGTATTGGTAGCGGTTATCCACAAGCGCTGGAAAAAAATGACGAACGAATTCATGTGAAATGCACAATATGCTAACATATCGAGTAGTTTTAAAGTGCTTGGTAAACGTCTGCGCATGAAAAGTTCGAAGTTGCAAATATTTTGATCTGCAGATAAACTTGTTCAACTTGAGTTTCGCGTGGAGGTGGAAACTGTTATTGTAAATGAAAAAGTTAGAGTATAATATATTTTTATTAAGTGGAAAACTCAGCTTTGATATGTACTGATTTGAGGGACTAAACACCTGCCAAGGTTACTCAATGGATTGTTAAGTGGCAGGACATTGAAGTCGAAGTTGCCTTGTAAGTAAAATTAAATCTGTAAAAATTTAAGGTTTTTAATATTATTGAAAATTATGTTAAAATAAATGACGTAATTTTAATAGGTTTTAGATTATTAATAAAATACAAAGATATGGAAACATTTAGGGTTACAGCAAATAAAGTTACTTCGGTAATTGACTTATTCAAATAATTGTGTTTGTAAAGGTTACAATCTTTATAAGAAAAGGGACATTAAATAAATCGGTCAGCAAGATTAAAGTAAATAAAATACTATTAGTAAGTTGGCCAATACACATTCAAATTATTACACATTGAAACGAAATAACTAATTTAAATATACTCAGGTGAAAAATATCACAGCAGTATCATTTAAGTTCACTAACCAAGTGTTATATTTATACCTAAATACAAGTTGCAGAATTACAGGAAGTAAATAAATTGAACGTTTAAAATGCTAATTCGTATAAATTGAATACAATACACAGTTAAAATTAATTTAGTCACCCTGAAGTCCTATATAAATAAGATATCTTAACGAACACAAATAACATTATACGTCAAACGTAGTTCATTATAATAAATAAAAGAGGAACATAGGATAGTTGTAACAATTTTTTGACTAAACCGTTAAAATTATATCCTTTGAATTGCAATCACAGAGTTTAAATTTTTCATCAACGAAATTTCCTGTATATTATTTTCTGTTACCTCTTATTTATCATTAGATAGCGTTAATTTTTTAAATAACCAAATAAGCATTAAAAAGCACATCTAATATAATGAGCTACAAACAAACACGATAGAAGTCGAAAACTGTTCTGGAGTAGAAAGTTGGACGCATGGTTCAAAAGGAGTGGGACTGATTTTGAGCAAATTTGCTAAAGCGCATGTAAGGGGGTATGAATTGGTGTCTCCGCGGCTACTCTGGGTTCGAATGAAGATAGGGATCAGGAAAGTATTGGTTGTAGCGTGTTATGCTACGGTGAATGGTGATAACCAGGATGAATGTGAAACCTTTTGGATGGAGTTAGAAGGGGTACTTAATGCATGTCACGTGAATGATAGAGTGATTTTACTGTGTGACCTGAATGGATGGGTGGGAGT
>JAHWXV010017612.1:0-15475 GCA_024586415.1 Phrixothrix hirtus | reverse complement strand
TCTTCTTCTTCTTCTTCTTCTTCTTCTTCTTCTTCTTCTTCTTCGTTGTGCCTTATTCGCTATCTTAACTTTGTTTGCAACAACTCGGAATAGTGCGCTTGATGTTTTCCCGTACCACCGCCGCAAATTTTTCAGTCAAAGTATTAGTCCTCCTCCTGGCCACCGTTTCCCCTCAATTTTGCTATGTAATATTAGTTGGATGATCTCATACTTCTCGTTCTGCATAATATGCCCTAAGTATGTGAGTTTCCTCCTCTTTATGGTAATCAGTAACTCATCCTCTTTAACAACTCAACATTTGTGACATCATCAGTCCAACTAATTTTTAAGATTCGTCGAAATTCTCACATTTCGAACACTTCTATTCTTCTGGATCCCATATAACAGAACCGAATAGACATAGCATTTTACGACTCTGTGATAGACTCAAGGTGTTACTAGCTAGTATATTGCGGATCTTAAGAAATATAGTTCTTGTTCTTTCAATTCTCTGAAAGAGCAAGAACCATATTATAAGAGAAAAATAGTCTGAAATAATATGAAACAGTGAATTCAATAGTACACAACACTGCTATTAGCCAGTAGTCAAAAGGAGTAAGCATACTAAATGTATTATTGTTGCAAGAAATTGACTCCAACAACTAATCTCCAAATACTGAACTAAAAGCGAACCACTTTTATGGAAAAATATTGTTGAATAATGTGAATCTAAAATTATTTAAAGCGCCTAAAATAGCTCACGTAAACGACTCTGTAAATATAATAGAAATAGTCATACCAATTGGACCAGCTCTTTCATTTTCTGAAAGACGATTGGCAACAGAATTCTTGAATTAAACTACGGTGGTCCGGGAAGTCGAAAGTAATAAAGACTACGGCGTGTTCTGCATGGTTGTTATCATTATTTCGTAAGTATGGAAAGATTTTCGCTTCTCTATCTCTGTTAGAGATTCTTCAGGCAACATCTTTTATCTGTGAAATTCTCAGGTTGCTAAGGGGTTATAACGATCCTTCAACGTACCATTAACTGGGGATCTCAAAGACATGTCCAGGTTACTTATCTAAATTTACAACGATACACTCCATTCTAATGGCACTGGTCTCTGCATAACTGTAGACGAAGTATTACCTAAAAGAATTGTTAAGGTCTTCCTTCTCCTTTTAACGCTGTCCTGAAAGTAAGCAACCCCGTTTCTACACCGATGTTCTGTACTAAATTCTCACTATAGATGGACATGAATGATGAACCGTGATTAATACTTAATTAAAACAATAGCGCCGGGGCGGCTCGAAGAAGCCAATAGCTTGTCGTGCATAAGAGCGGGCTTATAAACCTTTCCTATTGGCAATGATATTCAGATGCCCGTAACAAATAGATAAAATTCGAAACTAAAGCAAAGTTAAAAGACAGCACTGTTTGTTTCTTGGATATCGGATATAAATGGTGTTCAAAACCTCTTAATTCAATTAAGTTAAAATTAAATTAATTTAAAATTAAAATGTTTTTAACATGAAAAACACAAGCGAAATCGAAAAAGTCATAATTCACTTGCGTTTTTCAAAATATTAGTAATAAGCTATTTTAAAATAAGTAACCTATTGATAGCAAGATAATGGTTAGATAAGATCCAAAAACAATAAGTTTAAAACTTTGATACTTCCTGTAGAACAAAAAGGGTGACGTTTTTAAAATAATGAAACATACCAAGATTCATAGAAATGACAGAAATTACAAAGCAAGAATTTCAAAATGTGCAGATGGTTGGTTAACTTCAAAAGGGGTAGTAGAAATCCCTACTACATGAAACGGCGATAAAAAGACACGCAGAGCTAAAAACGAGGTCTATTCCTGAATAATAGCTGAACTCTTAATTACTTCGAGTAATGTTAATTAAGTGATCGAAGCGCAAGTGTTAGTGATCGAGCACTTCTAATTCAACAACGCCAAAGGCAAAATTGACTATAACAAAATATACGTATCACGAAACACCATAAATAATTCACAGCTTTTAAAGTCGCAAATTGATTTAAGATCACTGAAAGTACGAATTTAATAAATAAGTTATTCGAGGAAGATTTAATTCTAATTAAGATTAAACAAACCGACAGATATCAAAATAATCAAAATCTTGAAGAATCTAAAATTAAGGTCAAGACAAATTTTAATAAGAAACGTTAATATCTGTTTATTTTACAAACTATTTAAAACTCATTAGTAAAGTATTTACGTGTGTCATTGACTAAAGGGGATTTACTTAGCTTGCAAGTAGTTTCATATATAAAGTTCTTGAATTAGAAATTATTTGTTTACAAATGTATCAATATTCAAACTTGACCTACATTTAGGCAGTTATTAGTAAATAAATCCGGACATGTGTCAAATTTAAAGTAGTACTAGTGATTGAATATCTACAATTTATAACATTGAAATTTAATTGAGTTTATGTGAATTATCTTTATTTATAAGTTTTTTACAATATAAGTATTTAAACCAAGTTTGATTTTGAAAATAGTGTTAAGGTAATTTGACACACGACAAATTTAAAATTTTTAAACAGAGCTTACAAGGTAATTATTCGTAAGTTCATAAAAAGCAAGTAAGCAGCTGTTCTTGTTTTGGTGAAATTGGTAAAGGCAAATTATAAATTTCGTAACCCTGAACTAGGGTAAGTAATGAACAACGATTAATAACAATAATCTATGTAGAAGTTATCACGGTAGTCAGACACAGAAATAGTTTGGCAACCCTATTCTGACACTTGTAATTTCTTATTTATCCGTCCACGTACGTTCTGTTATTACAATTTATTTATGGCGCTTCCTAAAAAGGCCCGATTTATTGAAAAAGACGCTGCTTCTTCATTATAACAACGCACCACCTCAAAAGTCCAATTGCAATGGCTATTGTTAGAACATCCTCTCTATTCTACGAATTTAGCGAGTCAGACTTCAAAATTTAAAAAAGTGTGTGGCTAGAAGACATTCCAATACAAGCGAAGAAATGATCGCAACAATGAACACTTACTTTGAAGAAATTCCAAAATTCCAAGAAAGGAGCAAAATTACAGGAAAATATAAATTGGCTCAGTCAAGCATCTGGAAAGTATGACAGGACCAATACGAAAGTCCTAATTATTCCTCCCCAAACGTTCAGAGAAAAATGTTGTTGATGCCGTGAATGAATAATAGCACAAGTATTTTCTTCTTGCCAAAAGTGCAAATTATGAAAAGTATTATAACGTTTCTAGCTAAACCAGTCTCTTAGTTAGCAAAAGTAATGATGATAAGTTGGGGATAAGTTGCACATTTTTTAAAACCCAAGTGTAAAAATCTATTGTTGTTGGAAAGTCACCTTTAGTGAAGCTTTGAACCCTCTGAACGTGGTATAGCTGATGCCGGTAATATTTACACACATTCCGTATAGTCTTGTGGCTCACACCATATTTAAGATTTTATGTCAATTTAAAGATTGGCAATTTTTTTGAAAAAGTGTTGATTCAACAGTTTCGGTCTACAGTCTGGTTGAATCCTCACCAATCTTCAGTTGTATGTAGATCATTGTAAAAGGATGTAGAGCTTCTCACAATAAAATTTAATTGAATTGATCAAAGTATGAAGTTATAATCTGAAACAAGTTCAGTATTAAATAGAAGAAAAATAAATAAAATTAAATTACCTTACAAACAAAGAGTAGCATTTTGACCACCGTAAGAGTATGTCATGCTTCTCATTATAAGTTGAAATTAAATTGACCCAAGTTGATCTAAATAAGGGTTCGTAACCTGAAACAAGTTCAGTTAAGTAAAAGAAGATTTTAATTAAAATAAAATTGAATCTTATGACAAATAATAGGAAGAAATTAGGAGGAGAAGAATAATAAGAAGAAAGTTCGAAGAAAGATAAATTAGCAAGAATTTCAACAGTAAATAAAGAAAATGTTACCTGTATTAATTACATGACGTTACATGCCAGGTGAGCAAATATTTTACAACATTTAAGTAAATTTAGTTGGCTTTGGAATACAAAGCAATTCATACCATTGCAAAAAAGAAGAAATTTTAAATTAATTACATAAATATTATTTCAAAATACGTACGTTTATATGAAGAAGTAAATGACTGCCTTCTTGTAGAAATAAAGTATAAAGTTCATTTTACCATAATAAATAATTATTTCCAACGGATTTGGCTAAGTCGTCAATAACAGCATAATACACAATCAAGAAGTGTTCACGAGTGTTATCAGAAAGTTTATAAACAATTTTACTAACCTTTTAGCAATTATTCAAAGAAGCACGGAAGTCACAACACCACTTCAACGAGTACGGCTAAGAAGTTCTTATCAATTTAAGTATTACCGAGGGAGTATAGAATTATTCCGAGAATAGAGTGAAAATTTCAAGACTACATTATAAAAGGTTACTGAAATAAAATTACCAAGGTGATTGATTACGAACAGCAGTTCCTAATATTTAACAATTTTAATAAAAGACGTTTATACCAATTTGAATTTATAGACTAAATTAGAATAAGTTTAATTCAATTTAAAGTATTAAATCATTTTAGTTTGTGTTTTTGAAATTATTGTTTGAGTAAGTTTATTATTATAGACTTGACTGAGAACTAAAAGAACTCATAGAACGATTAATTTGAATTTGATATTTATTTTGAAAATTGATTCTTTTTGCTACAATTTGAATACCATTAGAATAAAAGGTTGTTGTTTTACAAATTTGATCTTTTTTTATTATTTTGCGTGTGAACGTTTGAACATTATTATTTTTCTTACAGAGACTTGAATTTAATAATTTATTATCTGTGTTAATTGAATTAATATTTTAATTTTTAATGTGGAGTTTTGATATGAGGTAACGTTATTCCATCTAGAGAAAAGTGTAGGGAGGGTTGCAGCATATCAAGAATAGGGAGGCAACTTGTTCTACACAAAGTAAATAGAAATCTGGGTTTAGGCAACCAAATATACAACGAAATATAAAATTAAGTTTATTACATATTTGTCCCAACAACGTGGGGATTTTAATTGTATAAAAGCAAATACAAATCTATTTTAATATAGTGGAATTTAGATAGCTGTTCGAATTAAGCTATACCACATATTTGTAGCCGCATCTAGGGGCTTTATTTAAATAAAGATTTATTACATTTTTGGCATCCCAACGTGGGGCATTTAATTCAAGCAACATAAGAACAAATTAGTTATATTCTGTTTTCAACTAAATATCTATCACATATTTGTAGTCCTAACAATGTGGGGTTTTACAAAAGTAAAGATTCATTACAGTATATTGAAATCAAAATGTAAATAAAGTATTTTTGAATATGTGATTGCTATAGTGATAGAAAATATAATATATTAGATAATACAGGCAAAACTCTGTATGTAGTTACAATTAGTTATTAGGAGATGGCGCAAAATGTTTTAAATTTTTGAAAATATTAAAAGAGTGGGAAATTTCATTATCAAAATTAACCAGAAATTGATAAAACAGACTAAATAATTGGCTTGCAGTGTTAGAAAATTTCAGAGCCTATACGGCTCTCTGCCTCAATTACATAAATTACTTGTAATAATTCCTAGCTATATTATATGACATTAGGGACCCTTATTAGGATATTATATAATTCCTTTTTAAAGCCCCTTGTCGATGATCGCATAATTTAAGCACTACTCATCAAATGTTATAACGGATTGGCCTTCCTCGCATGCAGTTTTCACCAAGCTTAAAGCCTTCTTATCTAAAGTAAGGTGATCTAGACATATGTTCCTTTACGAACAGCGTTTGTCCAACTTTAAGGACTTCGATTCTAAAGTTCTGCAACCGCTTGAATTCTATCGATTTAGTTTATGTTTCTACGGAACTCATTCAAGAAAGATATAAATAAACGCAGCTCTAGATCTCAAATATCATAACGCAAGCTCAAAATTATAGGTAAAATTGTACCTAGGACCCAAAAACCAATTAAAGACAATGATCAAAGCCTGCGACAGCAACCCTCCGACTGAACAAAAACCATATGCGGCTGATTGACTACAAATAGTTAGTTAAGGTATATAGATATTGTTGGACTCCGACCGTCACTATCTACGAACCTAGAGAAGTATTAACAATGTGTGTCAAGAATTTATTGATTTGAAAAGTGTGCCATATTTAAAAAATTAAAAGAATACCTACGATTAACACTATGACAACAGCTGACAAAAAATAACAATAAATAATAAACACCAAGCACCTTAGAATCACCAACAGTGATTTAAGAACAAGCATTTACTTAAGAAAAAATTAATATTTTATTTAGTTTAAAAATAATTGTTCTATTTGTTATAATGTTCACTTAATTATTATACGTTTCCAAATAAAATTTGGAACCTATGGTCTTTTCATAGTTGGGGCAGAGATTTACGAAAATAAATTTTTCTCAAAAACGGTTGTTGTTAACGATTTTTACTAACAGTACATTTTTTAAGTAGGAAACATTGCTGATTACGATTTTCATTCAAATTGTAAAAATTAAAGTTCATACACCCCTCTAAGCGGCGTCAATGAGTCACTTGAAATGTATCTTAATTGGTTACAGGAATTGATATACATAGTTCTTGTTTCAAATTTGAACAATTCATCTCGAACCATTCAATAAATATAGCCAGAAAAGTGCTTTTAAGCGCCATTTTTAGAGAGCCGTATTTTTCTTTGGAGGCATTTTTCTTTGTTCCAGAATACATTCTTATAGTAGCAGCTCATAAACACCCTGTGTAATTGACTAAATTCAGTTGGTCTGCCAGCCTGAACTTATTAGGTCCTAATTTAGGCAACTATCGATTCGATCGTGATAGGATTTGGAAGTTAGCTTTCTTCAATCTATACAGTATGTTTCAATAAATTTGGCACCTTATCTCTTATACTAACAATTACATCTGGTTCGGATTTTCACATATGAGCAGCAATTTTCCAATGCATGTGCCATCAGCACAACAGGGTGAAATGTCTTAAATGTAATTTTGATTTTTAACTTATATAGGTCTCGGAAGATATTGATTTCATTGCGTTGTAATAATATTTTGGCATGAGTTTATTTTCGCGATTAAAAACGTTTTAGCAACTAATTTTATAGGGTGCGTTGTTTGGTTAGAATTTTTGTACATAAAGCGGTGATAATTTTAATCCATTCGCAGCCATGTTCAAATAATGGAACTTTGCATATTTTTATTGTTGTAAATTAGATGGCGCTTGCCATGTTAATTATATGTAGGTAAACTACTTCAGTATTCTTTACTAGTGAGGTTATTATTGAGTGGAGTGCCAGCTGTTACGTGTGTTGAACACAGTAAATATTTAAATGTTTCTGATTAGAAATTTTAATTATCTCATTGTTTTGTAAGTACATTTTGCATTTATCATAAATTTATGTTTATTTTTGGTAAAGTATATTAGCTTGTATATTTATTTACTTGTTCCATAACCTCAAGTATTGATACTAGTTCGTATTATTTTATCAAGCTTTATTTTATAAATGTTCTAAAAATGGAACATGGCTGCATTTATATTAAATTTATCGTGTTATTTACAGACAATGGATCCGAAAGTATTTTACAGTAATAAAAAGATTTATACAGCAACTAGTCTCAACCAGCTTCTAGATGAAGTAGCAGGTAAAACATTTACTTCTGCTAAAATATTTATTACGCCTCCCGAGGATTCTGAAGGTGATTTAGAATGGTCTGACGACGACACGGTTGAAGACTTTTCTAATAAATTTTCTGCAAAGATATTATCTGCCGCAGCAGAAGCTACAATGCTTGATCAAAATAGAAGTGACAGCGAAACAGAAAAGGAAGTTGTACCAAAACAAAGGAAAATATTTCATAAGTTAAAAAGCGTGTCTTAATAATATGTTTGTCAGGCCAAGAAAAGAAGGATGTCCTCAAAATTTGCCGAGGTTTGTCAAAAAGGGGAAATTTCAGTAAGGAACATTTTACTTCTGAAATTCTTTCTACTATTATATCAGATCCTCCAAAAAATCCTATCGAACTCTTTGAGCCATTTTGGACCGATGAACTGTTGAACCACATAAAAGATCAGACCATCCGATATGCTAGAGAAAAGGCTGCTAACAGCTCTTTTCAAGTGTTAGTAAATAAAATAAAGGTATTTCCGGCAATACTTCTAATTTCAGGGTATAACAAAAGACCATGTCGCGATATTTACTCCAAAACACGGCTTCTTCTGGAAGTATGTCTCGACAAATATTTCGTGACATTCACTATAATATACATTTTGCTGACAATTCTAGGTTAGCAGGATGGGATAAATTTGCAAAAATTAGGCCCTTAGTTGAATATTTGAATAAAAAGTTCATCGAACATACATGCCCCTCTAGTGGAAAATATTGACATTGATGAGTCAATGATACCATAGTACAGTCACTATAGTTGTAAGCAGCGAATGCAAGGCAAACCTATAAGATTTGGTTTTAAATGTTGGTCCATGAACCTTACCAATGGATATTTAGTTTCTACTGAACCCTACCAGGGGAAAGCAACTTATATGAATCACGAAGAACTTGGTTTAGGCGCTTATGTAATGGCTACTTTTGCTGACAGACTAAAAGAATTTTTCCTTAACGTCAATTTAATGTTTTTGTGGACAATTTTTTCACTGGTTTAAAATTAGTGAGGAAGCTGAAAGACTACAGTTATGGATTTACCGGCACTGTTAGGGAAAATCATATAGAAAATTGTCCCCTAAAAAAATGTAATATGAAGAAATCGGAAGGAGGTTCCATCATGTCACACACAAATTCTTCTAAAGATCTAGTTATTATTCATTGGAAAGACAATTCTGTAATGTAGGTGGCATCAAATTGTTATGGAGTGGAGCCAATATATTTTGCAAGAAGGTATTCCGCTTCTAAAAAGAAACACATTACTATCGAAATGCCATATGCAATACATAAGTACAATAAGAATATGGGCGGAACAGACCTAATGGACCGCAATATAGCTAACTGCAAAATTAAAATTCGTAATAACAAATGGTACTGGCAAATTGTCACACATTTAATTTCTGCTTCTGTTGCAAATGCCTGGATCATGTACAGAATTACAAGAGAGCAACAAAAGAAGTCTACATCATCAAAATATGAAATATTACCCAAGATAGATTTATTTGGGTTTATTAGATACATTGTGAAATCTTACTTACTACTCAAAAATAGAACATCAACAGTTGGTCGTCCAGTGGCTACATGTTTAGGAATGTGCCCACAGCGGTGAAGCAAAAATACATCTGTATTGCACTATCCAATTTCACTCAAGCAAAATAGATGTAAATATTGTAAAAAGAATACAACCTTTGGATGTGGGATTTGCCTTATCAATGTACATCGTTTAGAATGTTTCAAGTGTTACCATAATGGACTACAAAGTGATGACATATAATCTATTTGCATGAGTTAGATATTAATTCTTTTTGTGAAATAATTATTACCTAGTATCTTAGTTTTGATATATTTAAAGCCATGTTCCAATATTGGAATATTTTTTTATTTTGCTGCATGTTCAACAAAAGACGTTCAATTTGAGAAAAACAAACTTTTTCTACATTACAGAACAAGTCTCTTTAAGTTAAGATAGAAAAAATTAAATTCAAAAATTCGGCTTCGAATGGGTTAAGCAAGGCTTGGTTAGTAGTCCAAGGCCAATTGCGTGGTATAACTGCTTAGATTTTGGTAGATTCTGCAGTTTCTCAAAAGAATAGAACTATTCTTGTTTTAATTGGTTTTAAATAAATTGGTCCAACAAATTAGAAAGCAGTGATTTGATTTGATTGAACAATATTCGTTATAAAATGAATGGATAGTCATAGAAATGGAATAAACAAACGTTACATCTTTATGTATCTTATTTGTATTTTGTATTTATTTATACAAAAACTTAAAACAATGCTGTCATTTTTTTCGCACGTATAAAATTCATACAAACTCCCAAGAATAAAGTGTAAAATAAGATTCCAATTTAATTTTTCTTTCAATATTATTTTTTGCTAGGAAATCAAATTTATATCAAGATGCATTGTCTACGTGAAATCTAAATCTCTTGTGCTATTGCCCTGATTCAAGAGGTGTGATTGTTAGATCATTCTGGGGCGAATCAATTCTCACAAGCGCGGCTGGCATTACGCCTGACGAAGATGCTGGTGACCCGCTAGCTTCTAGAAGGAGGGGAGTCCGCGACCGATTGTCACCAGCACGCCCAAGGGTTAAGGGAAACGCTAGAAATACGTACAAAGGTTTGAAGTTTGGGGAGGGTGTCACTGCTCCTTCTTGGCCGTATTATGAATCTAACTGTCCTTCGGAACTGAGAAAAACGGTTCCGTGACATAACTGCGTTGTCCTGGATTTGCCTTTTACCTGGGCACCAAATATTAATATGAATTAATACCGTGGCTAGAGGGTGGGGGGGTACCTTCACTAACACATATCCCCTGCAATACAAAATAATCACAGTAAACTTATTCTAAGTTTAAAATGAAAGTCTAATTGGAGAATAACTATTTATTTATGTCTAAAGAAATGGCTTACTTAGCACATACAACAACAACAACAGGACACATAGTGTTACAAGTAAACTTCTCCGGCTCTTGAATACGGCCTAATTCAAGAGGTACGGGGCAGACTAATCAATCTACTATAACCTAAAATTATTGTTTAAATCTACTAATCACAGTAAATACATGTATGCGTCCAGAGTTCGGACAGGAATTATGTACTTACAGGCTCCCCTTACAACGAGAAAGGTTTATCCTGGGTTCTGCAGTAGTCGGCAACCGGGACTATAAATTACACGGATTCTCGCCTATACACGTTGACATTTCAAATACACCCTTACAGGCAAACAATGTGGAAGCAAAAAAATGTAATAATAAGTACCTTGGTCTTGGTCGACGCGTTACAGGGTTTCTCGCTTGCCCACAACACCAAAATCGTCAGCTGTGACTCTTACACGTTCCTGCACTCTCATAGGACTCACACATCCAATGAAACTGCGAACGGGGTGGAAAAAGGCAGGTAATTCCCCAGAAACCCACTATTCGATTTCTCAGGCCTGGTATTCCGCCACACTTACTCTTGAGGAAACCTTACACTCACCCTGGACACTTCAGAAGAAAGAAAATCACTCACAGGACCGGTTTTATTACGTAAGACCTACGCGTGATTTACTGCCACATCGCGGTGGTCTCGCGACGAGTTATTGCAAATTATACACCGTCAAAATCTACAAGAGTGAGAATCGCTTATATCTATCACTTTATTTTATTAATTATTTTTCAATAGCCACGGAGAGTAGAAAAACTCGTCTCTTGTCTTTGATCCGACCGATTCTATTTGTTTTTTCGTTGTCTTAGGACAACGACCACGCATTTACCGTAAAAGTACGGCGGTAAATTCAAATATTGGCGTAGGACGCCAACAAAACCTGACACAATATCGGTAATGATACGACTGGAGATTAGAAATGAAGAGTTTTGTTTCCTTATCTATATACAAGGTGTAACTAAAACATGTAGCCAAACTTTACAGGCGTATTGCAGGCGTTAAAATAAGACTTTTATTCACATAAACCTGTGTCCGAAAATGTATCCCCTTCGAGCAAGAGGACTTTCAATAATCAAAGAAAAAACAAAAATTTTTAATTCTCTTTATTTATAGTTTTAGTTATGACTGCAATAAATGTTCAAAATGTGAACCTTTTGAGGCAATGCATACTTCCATTCTTCGCCTTACCCTTTCAAAAATTCCGGGCGCATTACGAATGATTGTGAAATCATTTTCAATTCGTTGGCATAAAGTATAAATATTCGGAATAGGCGCAGAGCAAACTAAACTTTTAACGTGACCCCACAAATAAAATTCGGAGAGGTTACAGTCCGAAAATCGGGTTGACCATGGCACTGGTGCATATCTTCCTATCCAACGTTCTGGGTACGAGTTATTTAAAAATTCACGAACAGTCACTTGGTAATGCGGTGGGGTGCCATCCTGATAAAAACAGATTTTGTCTTACAGCTAGAGGGACACTTTCTAATAACGCCGGTAAATTGTTGTGTATTGGGAAGCGTACAATCTGGATATCTTTCATGATGCAGACGTCGAGCTAGGCTTGCGTTTCCATACGCTCGTCCATAAGTAAAATGAATAACAGGCAATTTTCTAACAGAATTCGACAAAATAGTGTACAGGAGTCACTCAAAACACGACATACAATTTTAAATTGACAGTTATCTGAAAAAAAATATGTCATTAATTCTGCCGAGTTACTTTGATATTTATTGAACTTTAAATTTTAAAGTGATAATAAAGTCCTCAAGCTCGAAGGGGATGCATTTTCAGACACACGTTTATATGAAAAAAAGTCTTATTTTGACGTCTGCAATACAAGTGTAAAGTTGGGCTACATGTTTTAATTATACCCTGTATATTAGGAAGGTTGTATAATATTTTGCAATCTATTGCCTGTACTAACCATAATTATTTATTATTTTGTGGGTAAACAATCTAGCAAGTTTGACAAGTATATAATGGTAGTTTAAAAATTGTAAGCGGGAAGGTAGTTGTTCTAAAGAGATTAATATAATCGGAAAAAAGTGAACGACATAGCTTGATTAAATTTATGTAGCAAAAATTTTTAATGCCAAAACAAATCTACGAGACGGCAGTTTACATGCTTAAGTATGATTCGCCTTCCTGCTAAGTAGCTAAAAAATTCCATGTGGTAGAACAACTTGCCAAGCTATTGGTCAATCATGTTAATTATATGATAAGAGAAGATCGTTGATTGACCACTAAACGTATAGCCGAACTACTTAAGGCTTGACAAAATGTTTGTAATATTTTGGTAACAAGAAAACCGTACTCGAGTTCGTTCTTCTGCAGCGAACTTAGCATTGTACAAGATAATTCCGAAAATTGGGGTGGTAGGAAAAGAGGGTGCGCCGCTTAGATCCCGAGTTAAACAACAAATTATAGGGTGGCGTTATCCAGGATCTCTACGCCCCAAACATTTTTAGATACTGACATACTTTACAAACTTTGGGACCGTATCAAAGGAAAAAGAAGAGAAAGGTTGTCGCATGGAATCCAAGCAAGGTTTTGGCGCATAAAAGCTTCATTTCTAAGAATTAGAAGTGAGGAATGAGGTTGTATTTTGAGTGACAAAACTTCTACCCTAGGAAAGTTTTCAGGGGAAGATATTCAAGGGCGTGGTTACAGTGGCAGATTAGAAATTCTTTTATGATGAGGATAAAGAGTTCTTTCAGAAATGGGAAAACATATTAAGCTTTCACCGAGTGATGACCTGTTTGTGTGACTGCTCCTGTGTTCTTAAGATACTATAGCTTAGGCCCCTTCAGCTTGCTGCGGTGGATCGGTTGTAGTAGCTTCGCTTGCGAATTGTGTGTCTACTCGATAGCGCCTGCGGGTGTTTGACAGTATTAACTCAATTCTAAAAACGTTATTTAGTGCGATGAACCAGCGATGCCGAGCTGTTAACGACAGCTCGAATTGGTACAACCCGAAGTTTGTTAACGTCGCCAAGGCTTCTGAACCAGCATCCAACTTCGATGCAGCAGTCGCTGCAAAGAAGCTAGTCGTGGAGATGGTGTACTCCGCCGTAGAGGAGGTGAAAATAGCGGTAACTCCTGTAGTGCGCGATATAAAGAGGGAGAGTAACGGAAACTGCTTCACGGAGGTGAAGCGGAAGAAGCAGGCTAAGAAGACAGCTTAAGTGCCTGCAAATCTGATTAAAACCGCGAACACCTGTCAGGTCTTACCAGCCGAAGTGCCGCCAATGCAAAGCACAGAAGCTGCACCGAAAGGCGCGATAACACCCATAGTACTCCGTAGGAAGGAGAAGTGGCTTGAAGTCGCCTCTATGCTTCGAGCTCGAGACATAGCCGACCTCAGGGCTCGAAATATGTTTGCCGGCATCAAGATAGATCCGGCCACGCCCGGTTGTGAAAACGTACCTGTTTACACATTTAGCTTCCCCCAGGACAGAGCACTACAGGCTGTCATCAGGGGAATCCCACAAGAAATCACAAACAAGGCCATCCTAGACGACCTCAAGAAACAGGGGTTTCCTGAGTTATAAGTCCGCAGGATGCGTAGGGGCCCAAACAAGATTCTAATGTCGGTAGCCTACGCGAAATTGGAAAATACTATCCAGGGGAAGCAAATCTTCCAACTGAAGACAGTGTTCCACCTGGAGGTGGACATTGAAGCGCCATGTAGAAAAAAGAGCAGCAGAACCCAGTGCCACCGATGCCAGCGGTTCGGTCACACCCATAAACACTCGCATGCAGGTTCTGTATGCGTGAAGTGCGGGAACGATCACTTTAGTGGCAAGTGCGCTAAACCAAAGACTACCACAGCAACATTTGCGGGGTGCCCCAGGTACCCCAAGCTAGAGAAGGTGACGAACTTCTCGCGAAGGAGCGTGTCCTCCGCGGATGCAGCAAGGGCCCCGTGCACTACTCAAACGCGTAGTGTAAGTGTAAACGCGAAGCTCGATATCCAAGAAAGGGGAGAAGCCTTCTTTCCGGCTCTGGATATAAATATCATCGACCAAGTCGGCAGCATCATTGTAGCAACCACACAAGATGCAACTTCCTTCGCGGAAGGGCTGCAGAAGGTACTCCAGTGCCTGCCGGTGATATTTGAAATCACTGGAATCCAAAATTCCCAGCCGGGAAGCCGGTTGCTGGTAAAAAACAACAAAAATCGGGGCCAAATCAACCAGGACGAAGGTGTTTAAAGAGGACAATATCTAAGTACACCATTGGCCAAGGGGTTCGTCGTTCATCGTTCTTCCAGAAAGGTGTTACTATGCTCGAACATAGGTGAAATAAATATACAACTTTAGTATTTGATTTTTCCGTCAGCAATTTAAACTTATCGTAAAAAGGAAGTCTACGTAAAATAAAAACCTCACGCATCATTACTGTCCTAATTCATAGAGATTGTTAGATCTATGGTCACTGAATTGGACGTATCTAGATGCGACAACCATTGGACGTGGATATGTTTCCCGGTGACTGAGGATTATCAAAGAAGAGTTGAACAATGCTGTGAGTGCAAAGCAACAGAAAATGCGTACAAATGCACTAGATTCTGTTATTGTGTAATTTGTATAAAATTTTAGGCTACTTACTTAATTTATTGTAAACTTTGGTTATTAAGTTTAATTTTAATTTTCATATGTTAAACAGTATTAGTAATTTTTGATTTTTTAAAGTTTTTATACATATAAAGAGTTTTCAAATAAGAATGATATGAATTTAAAGTGAAATAAAATAGAAGAGATTTCAGATATAAACAAACTTTTTATATTATCTTAAAGTACAATCGATAACGTTTATGTTTTGAATAGCACGTCGTTTAAATGTCCACCTCGGCTTCGT
>JAHWXV010017602.1:0-13645 GCA_024586415.1 Phrixothrix hirtus | reverse complement strand
CTCTGTACAAACAAACCCGAACAATTGAATTTAATAGTTGAACACATATATTTTCGTCGCATAAACTCCGGACCCACCTTTGGTGTATCCGATGCAAGTTGTAATTGATAGCTTACTTTCACTAACAGCGCCCAACTAACTAACTGATGATTGTTGTATACCATCTGCACTTCACCACCGCATACCAGTAAAAGTCTATCGGAATTTGAATACATTTCACAGACTCGCTTCTACCTAACACAAGTAATGCTTAAAAGAGGATCATGTGTAAGTTTTCTTGACTCTGCAAGTTCCATAACTTGTTTGGAAAGAGATTGTAACGACAACCATAAATTAATTTAATTAATTTAACAACAGAATTTATTCTTTCTATATTTTAAAGGTTTAATATTTAAATAAAACGCTGGTTATGTTTAATCTGGGTTGTAAAATTTTAACGCAAGTTATTTAATATTGAACCAAAAGAATACTTCATTTATTCCATAAGGTTGATGTATAAAAGTATATACCGTGTGGTTTGAATTATTTATGTGATGTTTTAAAATTAACTATGACCGTTAAGCTATACGAGGATAGCAAGAAAATTGGACGGGATTCCAAGTTCTATTCAAATAAACTTCAGTCCTTAATGAGATGTTACTTATCGTATAACCACATGTGAAGTTCCAATTCAATCTAAAATGGTTCAGAAAACCTATTAAATGGTATTCATTGACTGGTGAGTAAAAATTCGTAAAATATATGAGGCCATAAGCATTCCGACAGAATGTGCTGGGTGTATTTTAAATACACAGTTAGGCCAAAAAGGTTTTTTTACGTATTCGAATGCGAGTTTCTAATCGGAGTTTGAATAATTTAAACAAGATTAGCGTTGATATTGTGCATCGCTCTATAGCTCTATAGCCAAAATAGTGGACAGAAAGTGTTTGTTCTGCGCCAAGAAAAGGCAAAGTTGGTTACATCAGCAAAAATGGATATGGCGTCGGTTTTTTGGGATCCAGAAAGGAATTTAGTGATTGATTATAATGAGAAAGGAATAACCATAGAATGCTATACAAATACTTTTGACCAAATAGGTAAAAAAATCGTAAGAAAACAAGAAAAATATTTTTTAACAGGATACTGCACTTACTGAGAAAAGTGTTGGGGCGATATGAATACATAACCAATTAAAATGTGAATTGTTGGAGCATCAAACTTATTCACCAGCTTTGGCACCCACCGATATCTTCCTGCTTCAAAATTTTAAAACATTTATAGCTGCTAAGAGTGTTTCTTCCAACGAAAAGACTATAGCAGCTTTACAAGGGTATTTTGCAAATCTTCAGGAAAGTTTCTTCAAAAATGGGTCTAACTTATTGGGACGGTGCTGGATTAAATGCATTGAAGTTACTGAAGACTGACTGTGTTAAAAAAATGAAGTTATTTTAAAAACTGTAACATATTTTTGCGTCTCCATTTCGCAACTGTTCAAATTGGCCGCGTATTGCAGAACAATATATCAACTTTCTAGTGATATACATTATTTTATTTCTCATCTGCTCATTGAGTTTTTGAACTTGAACAGGTTGCAAACTTAATTAGGCCTTACCTCGTTATGGCTTTAATGGTTATGCATTTGTAATTCAATGACATTTATGTTAATTTAGTTAATCATAGATGTAACTGTATGGCACTACTTTAATAACTAAATATGCAAATGAGGATCTTGACAGTGGTATGAAAACGCACCTTCGCATTTATACTGTACGATCTGATTTAATTAATTGACAACCTTTTTATTTAAAATGCTCAGGAATAGCCACATTTATATGGCAATTAGTAATATACGTTGAGGATTTTTATTGGAATAAACAGTTTTGTTTTAGGAACTTCAAAAGAGCAATATTTACCATAAAACGTAAAATAATTGGCCTCTCGTTAAAATCGTGTTTATACTTCATAAGTGTATTGTTATATTTTTAAATAAGGTATCAATAACCCGAAATTGTCTGCCTAAATTACGGTTATTTATCTGACTCTGAATTAAATTCCACTTTAAACGTCTTTCTCATTTAAAGTACTTAAATAAGGTCTGAAAGCAGAAGATGTAAACTGGCATATATTTAAATACATTAGAAAAATAGAAAATAGGATCAAATTTCTAATATGAATAAATATTGCATTACTAACTGGGTTAAAATTGAGTTAGTCACAATCGTATATCAAATGGACTTTAAAGATATCTTAAGTAAACAGGGGAATACCAAAATGTAAAGAATACATACTGATGAATTTTTAAGGTAACGATGCACATTAGCAACAGCTTATGAATTGTGTCCGGAAGCATTGGAAGCTACAAACCGAAGAGGCGCTCCGACTTCCTGTAAAGATAAACGTAATATTTCTTCATCCCATACTTGATCTTTTATCAAATCATACATAGCCTGTAGTGACTCTAGTGATAGAAGAACCTCTGCGGTGGATATCGTTGCCACAAAGTATAATTGACCCAAGCCCATTTTTAACCAAAATTGAGATTTTAATATATATTGTAACAGGATACAATTGCCTGATTAAGCAAACAGTTAATAAAGCAGTTAACTAATGTAATCACACGTATATAACTTTGCAAATTATTCAGACTTTATATGCATTGAAAGATGTATGAAAGTGGACATAGCTTGTGACGGTTTAATTCGATTTACTAAGTACATATGCAAACTAAAGAATTTATATTTTTGCATAGGGTAGCTGTACAGTGCGGGTCAGGTTATCCTGGAGTTCTTTTTCTAGTTCATGCAAATAGGGCAGCTTCGGTTCTCTTATTTTCAGATCGGTATTCCTGCGGGAAAGTTATTTACTGGTTAACGTCACTTACTGTAATGACGTAGTTTCAACTTCGGCCATGAGACGAATATTTGTGATATTTATTTTGTAAGCGTTTGGTTTCCTTAATTCAATTAAGGACTGACGGCGATAATAAGGATGACATTATTTACAAAACAGTTTATTAAAACATAACGCAAAATTAAAACAGTGTTCTGGCAGTGGAAATAACTAAACAATTAATTAAAACTTACATCTACTCTAAGAAAAGGTCAGGCATAAAGTGGGACGGACGGCGGTTTAATTAGATTTTCGCGGCGCGATGCACAGATATCGACGTCACGTGATAAGACCCTCTCAAGTTCTGCTTTCCTATTAATTTTCAACGCGCTGGTTTTAGTTAACCTTGAAACCTGGGCATGATTGCATCGCTTGTGTTTGTACGTAATTTATTTCGGCGGTAAACTGGGGTGGACGATTAATATAACGACACCAGTATGCGCCCGTGGCTTCTTTTGCCACTCGGTACGACTAGACGTCATCGTAATTGCGCTTCCGCTATCGGTATAAGTCGACGAGCAACGACGTTGACGACGCTTGACATCGAACATAAATGGCTCTTTAGCAACTCGTTTATGTTCGACGCAAAGTCATTTGGATTGTGGATTTGATATGAGCAACACCAAGGGCCCTCGGTTGGGAGTACCGGTGGGGTTACGATTTTCTAAGACTCGCACCGTTCCCGCTGCCAAGCAACACAGGACAGGACGAGTAGTTCGAATTCGGAAATGGAAAATTAGTCTTAGGTTCGTTAAGCTATTTTCTACATACTTTAATCTGCAACAGTACTCAGGATTTTGGAGCTGCAGTGGGTTGGCAATACGTCACGTAAATATCGCTACCAATTTAAATCCAATGGCTTAACCTTATGGAGAAGCTATGTTCGGTCTAATATGATTTTGCACAACGCTCTATATCGAGTCCCATACAAAGAACGTATTTGTTTCGTAAAAGCATCTTATTTATACTCGTAGTTAAATTAGAATCCACGTTCTCTATTCCATGAACGCAGCTGTTGGCAGCCTTCTGTGTTTAATATTTAATCGCTCTAGATAACAACGCATTTGTGTGTTTGCATATTTCAGTATGTAACATGATGCAATGTTGCGTAATTATTTTTAATGACTTTACATTTCATTAATTAATTTACATTTAATCAGCTACGATTGTTTTTGTTATAATTATGCAAGATATCAACACAATCTAGATTGAATTTTTACGGTTTTGTTAAGATAAATATTGCGTAATATTATGCAATCATTTACTTAATTAACTTAAAGCTTAATTTATACAGAATTTTATTTGTCCATTTATTCAGTTTAGTGAAACTATAAATGGACAAAATTACTATTTGTACAATTGCTTTATTTGAAATTAAATAAGATCACTCATTCCGCCCGGTTTTTGTTTGACCAATCTTAAAGTTCATTCTGTCTTTATTAATGTCTTAACTACTAAACTTCCGAAATTATTCATATTGTGAACACGCGTGAATTATCGTAATTCTTTTAATCCCGTTTCGCACTACTATTGTGTTTCTGCGGGAAGCGTCACAAGTTTCTTGCACCTTATGCTGACAATTTATTAACTGAAATGTCGATAGCAAGCCAATGCTGCAAAAGATTCAGCACAAAATGAATTTCAATCAAAAAAAAATGGAATCCAACGTTAATTACACAATGAAATTAAATCAGGGAAAAATGCACTAAAACGAAAATAAATTACAAGATGAAACTAAATTAATCTAAAGTACACTTAATATGGAATTTAAATTAAGCCAAATTAAATTAAAACAGGACCTAACGACAGGGATAGAAAATGTTACCGGTAAGATTTCAACAAAGTAGGAGCAGGTAACCAAGAAGTGTGATGAATTGCATCAAAAGTTTATCCTCCTAACCGTAAATAAAGAAATCAGCATGCCTGAGTAGGAAGCACATGCGGTTCCTCATGTATAAGCGGGAGAAATGAATGTACAGTAAGTTGATTATTTGTCTGTTATTGAGAATGGCATGACAAGCAGTAGAAGACACGTGAAAATACCGAAGTACGATGAAAAAACATTTTGGCCTAATTACGATGGGCAATTCGTGGCAGCTGTAGTATTAAATGGATGAACAGTTGAAGAACAGGCAACTCGCTTGATAATAGCTCTAGGTGGGGACGCTTTGATCGTCCTACAAACTATACCACACGATATTGCAGAATAATTTCGACTATCTTGTTTCACGATTGGAAATGCAATATATAGATAAACATTTACTGTGCCAAGTTTGGATAGAACCACTGGGAATTGGAAACTGAAATTTCGTAGCTAGTAATATTAGCATATCCAAGGGCCTGAGAAAGTTTTATTGAACAAATTGGGGTGTAAACATTTACAGACCGTTTTCGAGATTTCGATACACAACAGTCACTTAGATTAGCTCGTCCAGTGCATTAGATCGTGCACTGAAATTGGAAGCTGCCAATGGAGCATCGAATGGCCATACTTGTGTACGAGACATTGAGGAAGATAAAGCTAGTGCTGAAACTTTAGAACATATCGCGTTAAGATTACTTAGGGCATGAAAACCAATTTGACAATTATTACGATGTTGGAAATGTGAAAAACAGGAACATATGCAGAGAAATTGCACAGAATCAAGAGAAACAGTCCTGCTAATAACACAAACCATCAGGAACACTATGCCGAATAAAGGCATCGAAATTCTGACGCCTTGCCCAAGGAATTGCAAGCACTGCTCTCAGTTAGAGTCGAAAGTTCAAGAACCACTTAACAAAGCTGTACTACTCTAAGTAAGGATAGTTGTAAACCAGATAATGTCGAGCAAGTTCAAGAAAATGACCCAGACCTGAAGCTGTTATTAAAATGGAAGAATGAAGATCGAAGACCGAGTTGGGAGGAAGTGGCCTCATTTAATCCGGATGTTAAAGTATATTAGTCTCAATGGGATTCTTTGCAGATTCACGACGGCCCTTTGAAGGGAGCATTTCAAAATGATGCTAGAAGTAAAAAACGAATACAGTTGGCAGTTCCGAAAAATAGAGTAGTAGAAATTTTGCGACAACTGCATGATGGTCTGTCTGTAGGGCATATGGGAGTAAAGAAAACTCTAAAAAATATTCGTGAAAGGTTTTATTAGATGAACTGCAAGGATGATAATAAGGAGCGATGTCGAAGATATGTAACATGTGCACCTGGGAACGGTTCATTGGGGCGCCGAGAAGCATTGAGTCGGCAATATAATGTGGGTAGCCGCGCATTCTGAAGGGTAGTCATCAATATTACTGGTCAATTACCAGTAACTAAAGCACGAAACAAATACATAGCATTTGCAATGGACTATTTTAGTATATGGATCGAAGCATACACTCTACAAAATTAAGAGGCAATTACAATAGCCTAGACCTTTGTAGAAGAAGTGTTTAGCCGTTTCGGGATTCCCACTCAGACAAAGGAAAAAATTTTGAGTTAGTATAATTTCAAAGTCTCTGCCAGCTGTTGAAGATACGCAAGACAGGAACAAGTGCCCTTCACCCACAGTTAGATGGAATAACGGAACGCATGAATCGGTCAATGGGCAAATATTTGTCAAAAGTAGTCTCAGGCCATCAAAAAGATTGGTAGCAATCTTTACATCTATTCCTGATGGTAAATCGGTTAGCTGTACACGAAACGACAGGAGAGACTCCGACAACAATGTTGTTTGCATGCGAAATTTGGAGTTTGGTAGTAATTTGCTGGAAATTCGTAAGCTGAAAGCTTACGAAAGAAACGAAACTCTGTTAATGAGAGAATTTGCAATAATATTCCAACATTATGTAAGTCCCAAAACGGAATAATGTCAACCCAATCATCCAGTTTGATTGTAAATGTTAATGACGACGAGGCCTGCCTCTCAAATTACAAAAATAATGGGAAGATCCGTATAAAGTGATAAAGAGGATCAAAGATGTGATCTGCTGAATTATTAAATTGCACAGCGGAAAACTTAAAGTGATTCACATGAATCGGATGCCCCATGCGCTGGGAAGCATGCAGAATCGGAACAGCAATAATGTTAGGAAAGGGCGAACAATGCTGAATAAAAAGAATTAGGAGTCAAAAACAGCGAAAAATCAATAGCCACACTTATGTCAACATATTCCGGACAATACAAAGGTAGATTTAGGATTACTATTGAGGAATACAGAAATCTATTTGATTTACCAGAGAAGTATCCCCTAGCCCAGGGGGGTAAAAGCGTCCGAATGTTTTGTGTCAGCTGAGTTTAAAAATAACTATGGTGGCGTAGTGGAGATATATCAGTAAGGACCAGAATTTAGAAAGGCATGTCAGCTGCTACGCCATCACCGCCAAGGTATGCGACGAAAGCATTATCCCATCAAAATCCATGCTATTAACACTTATGGAAGGTATTATAGGATCCAAGGAAACAAATTTATGCCAGTGCCGGTAGAAAGTTAGCTGTGCTAAAGCTCGCCTGCGGCCTAGACCAGCTTAGCTTTCGCGTGCGACGTAACATGTTGGAAGTAGTCGTTTGTGACACTCGTATCAAGGTTCTGGTATGTAGTTGGAATCCAAGAGGAACTCCACCAATGACGAAATCACTTTTTCAGGAAATGGTGGTGCAAGTATGGATTACAGTACAGATTCCGACATTCGTAAACAAAGATAAAACCAATGCAGGAGCAAAGTCCACTGCCATGGGATGTAACTGGGTTAAAGAAGGGGTTGAGTAACAAAGTTAGAAGCAGCAAAAACTCAATGGAACATTTAGGAACAATTCATAAGGTTCTTTATAATTAATATAGATTATGTAATCACAAATGGCTCATTACTGTATCCAATATCTGTGAATTAAATTCAAAGTTAGCAATGAGTCATGGCACTGCAATGTTGTTACGGATGCTGCGTACAACCATGTCACGATGCCAGACGTTCGTGGTGTAATAATGCCTTTATGACAGCAATGGCATACTACAATAAAAGTGTAAATAAAACTCAATCAGGACACCTCAGTGATTTTATTATGTTTTCAGAAAAATCAAGTCAGATCATTGTAATTTTTTTCTACAAAAAAGCCATAAATAAAAATTGTCAATATTTTTGTTTGAAAAGACGAATTTTAATACAGCCCACTATCATCTACACATCATCATCAACAACACATTGGTCCATCGACCCTAGATAGTTTGATCCATTAATCTTGGATAATTCAACTTCAAACAACCTCAAGAGTGAGTTTACCGGGCTACCGCAGTCTTCTATCGACGCAGCATCGGTTGGCAAACGAGCGCTTCACACGTATACAAAAACATAAAGATAGCCAGGTCAGAGCATTTTCATTAAATTATTGAATTCATTTATAGAAATCAGAATTGCCTCTGTGACATTTGTTATAATAATTAAAATGGAGGAACAATTAAAACTTTTACATAAAAAACGCGGTTCCATGAAGGCGCGCATAGCCCATTTTTTGAATTATTTAGACGGCATTCAGGAAAATTCATTAGCTGAATTACAAATTGCTTCACTAAAGCAACGAATAATAGACATTGAACAAGTTTTTAGAGATTTCAGTAATTTACAATTTGAATTTAATGCACTTCGATTAATTATGAAAACGAATTCATTTATAGGCAACAAATCGAGAATAACTAATATGATTTTGTTTTACGCGCTCAAGTTTTAATCACGTCATTTTTGCATAAGCAATCAGAACATCGTAACGGTTTACAATCAGCAGATAACGTACAAGGCGTGGGCGTTAGAATACCACAAATCCAAATTCCTAGGTTAGAAGTCTGTTCCAATGAATGGCTTGGATTCAAAAATATTTATGCATCACTAATTCAAAATAACGAGTTAATTAATAAAATTCAAAAGCTACATTATCTCAGGTCAGCACTCGTGAGCGGGGCAGCTGAAGCAATTAAATTTGTAAATTTCACTGCGCAAAATTATGACGTTATGTGGGAAATCTTATGCAAGCGGTTTAATTGTAATCGGTTATTGTTAAGAAATCATACAAAAGCTTTCTTTACTTTAAAACCCGTACTTGAAGAGTCAGCTCTTGCACTTCGTAGAATGGTTGACAATATTTTAAAACATCTTAAGTGCTTAAATTAATTAGGACTCCCTACCGAATCATGGGACATTCCTATCATTTATCTAGCGGTCAATAAATTAGATCTCAAAATGGTGCGCGCTTGGGAAGAATTTAGAGTAAATGATCACATTCCTGCTTTAGATCAATTCATTAAGTTTTTAAAAAGTAACACCGAATTATTAGAAACTTTGGATGACAATAACAATGATCCAAAACGTCAATCATTTTACAAGTCAACACAAGGGTCGACAACAAGAAGTTTCCATTCAAATAAATTAGCTTGTTTATATTGCCGCAAGAAGCATAATATTTACAATTACGCAGATTCCTTGAAATTAGCAGTGGCAGAGAGATCGAAAGCGATCAACGATAAAAAATTATGCATTAATTGTTTAAATTTTTAAAAGGGATTGTAAATTCAGTTCTTGCAAAATGAGCCGACAAAAACACGATACCTTACTTCATGAAGGTGCAGTGTCATTTTCTTCGTTTGGCGCACAAGACTTTCAGTTCCTATTGCCTACGCCAATGGTAAACGTTATCTATAAAAATGGTGCATCTCAAGTCTCTACTTGCCTGTTGTATTGTGCTTCTCAGACAAGCTTTATTACACATGACCTATATCAGCGTTTAGGTCTAGCTACAAGTGATCATAACATTTCGATTGGTGGCATAAATAATTCAATTTGTCACGTTAGATCTAAAGGCGTAGTTGAGATTCAAGCATTGTACGGTTCATTCTGTATCACCATTTCTTGTTTGGTACTAGATAAAATTACAAATTAATTTACCGGTATTCAGACGAAACTGTCAAATCAAAAATACCATCTAACATCAGATTAGCGAATCCTTCGTTACACAACTCGACCGAAATAAAACTTCTGCTAGGCGCGGACGTATTTTGGAGTTTGATATGTTCTGAATAGATTAACTTAGGGAGAAATAAACCTAAACTAGAGACAACAAAATTGAGTTGGCTCATAGCGGAAACGCCTCCATTTCCCATGGGTTACAGAAAATCTTTTTCCAACTTCAGTAAATTTAACTATCTTCATGATCAATTGGTCAAGTTTTGGGAAATAGAGGAGGTACCACATAATCATCACCCTTTATCTCAAGAGGAACGCGACTGAGAGACATTTTTCGAACAAACAACACAACGCCAATCCGACGGCAAATTCGTAGTCAAAATTCCCTTTAAAAATGATTCTTCCACTTTAGGTGATTCCAGAATTACTGCTGAAAAACAATTCTTTTCGCTTGAACGAAGGTTTCAGTATAACTCCTCGCTTCAGTCAAAATATATAGATTTTTTGACCGAATACAATTCCTTAGGTCATATGAATAAAATTGACATCGAAAATGATAAGCCCGATCAAGTGAATTACTATCTTCCATAACATGGGGTATTGAAAGAGAACAGCTCAACTACTCGTCTTCGTGTTGTATTCAATGCGTCACAGGTCACTTCTTCGGGAACATCTCTTAACGATATCCATATTACAGGACCCGTACTTCAAGAAGATCCTTTCACGATTGTTCTTAGGTTCATAAAACACGCTATTGTTATAGCTGCTGATATGGAAAAGATGTTTCGTCAAGTTTTTATTTCATGGGAACAAAGACCGCTACAACGCATCATATGGCGTTCTAATTCATCAGATTACTTCAAACATTTCAATTGAATACAGTCACGTACAAAATCGGCTTCATATCTAGTCACAAGATGTTTAAAGTAACTAGCTACAGATCAACGATCCTCCTTTCCAAGAGCATCTTCCATTATCGAATCGGGCTTTTACGTAGATGACCTATTGACAGGGCAGAAATGCCTTCCCAAGCTTCTACGTTTTGTATTCAAATCAACGACATTTTAATGTCTGGAGGATTCAGATTGAGAAAATGGCAATCTAATTTTCTAAGCGTTTTAGAGTCATTGTACGGTTGAGAATTTCCTTCTAAACCGCTGTTAGTAGGAAGCGATACCAAGTCAAGGATATTAGGTTTAGGATAAACAAATATGTTCATTTTTAATGTTAATTCGGAAAAACTAGATTTCAAAGTCATGAAACGATCGATTTTATGTTGTATATCGCAAATTTTCGACTCTCTCCGTTTGTTAGATCCATGCATGATCATTGGAAAGATCATTCTACAACAGTTGCGGGTTCAAAATCTCTCGTGGCACGAGCCTCTTCCAACAGACCTGCAACCCGCGTGGAATTCATTCAAAAATGAATTACGTTTCTTGAATGACATGAAGATACCCCGTAGAGTGTTACGTCAAAATTACGCAAACGTCGAGATTCACGGATTCTCAGACAATTATGAAAGGGCGTACGGAGCATTCGCTTACCCGCGCTCGATAGACTTTCAAGGTACAATTCAAGTAAGTTTACTATGGGCTAAGACCAAGGTTGCTCCTGTAAAACCCTTGAAGATTCCCAAGTTATAATTGTGTGGAACATTGATTTTAGCTCGTCTGATACTTCACATATTGAAAACTGTTGATCTAAAATTTTATGATTACGTATTCTGGAGTGATTTAATAATTGTTTTCTCTTAGTTACAAGTTTTATCTCATCTCTTACGGACATTTGTGAGTAATAGTGTGTCCGAGATTCAGGCGATTACAAATCCATACCATTGGCGTCACGTATCTGGTACGGAGAACACTGCGGATTTTATATCCCTCTGACTCATGCCTTCATCCTTGATTCCTTCCACATTATGGTGGGAAGGTCCTTCTTGGTTAAAACAACCGAAAATATCTTGGCCTTCTTCGAATATTGTCATGGACACTGTTCCTGAAATGCGTAAGACAGTCACAAGCCTGTCACTTCAGTACGCTAGTATCGTTCAGTTTTCAAGCTTTTCAAATTGCTAACGCTTTATAGCGTGCACTGGTTATGTACATCGTTTCATATCCAATTTTAGAAAATCCGCTGTTCAACGTCAATTTGGTTTTCTCACTGTTAAAGAATTGCAGATTTCCTTGTAGGTCTTAACGAGTTGTCTCAACAAAATTTTTTCATTAGGAAATTCATAAGCTATCTCGTAATAAACCAATTAAGAACGAGTCCAAACTCCTCAGTCTCTTCTCTTTTCTGAATAAGCAAAAAAATCCTAAGGGTTGGTGGTAGATTGAGCGAATCCGATTTTCCTTTCGACAAGAAACATCCAGCGATACTTTCTAGTGATCATATCATCACGAAACTCTTCTTCATTCACGAACATAAGTGCTTATTGCACATAGGTCTTCAAGCTCTTCTTGCTTCTACTCGAGAACGTTTTTGGGCCATTGGGGGACGCAATTTATCTAAGATCAGGGTTTGTAGATGTGTCAAATGTTTCAGATTTAATGCCATCACACCTTCCATTATCATGGGAAATTTTCCCAAACTCGTTGGAACACGTTGTACCCATTCAAAAACACTGAAATTGATTATGGCGGATCCTATCTTCTACGAAATAAAGTAGGAAGAGGTTCAAGAACTTATAAATGTTGGCTTTGTTTGTTTATATGTTTCAGTACGAAGGGAGTGCACGTCGAGTTAGTACCAGGCCTTACAACGTCGTTGATCCTTCAAGCATTACTTAGAGTTGTATACGTAGGGGATTACCGGTTAGTATCTATTCTGATAACGGCACCTCCTTAGCGGGTGCTAACCATGAACTTAGGAGAATTTATGATTCTACATAACCCGGAATTAGATCAACCTTTGGCTGACGATGGCATACATTGGCAGTTCTTACCAGTTTATTCCCTAACTTTGGCGGATTGTAGAAGGCCGGCATCAAATCCATCAAGTACCATTTAAAGCGAGTCCTAGGAAAGTCGTTGCTAACGTATGAAGAATTCTATTCTCTTGTCGTGCAAATTGAAGCAATGCTGAATTCTAGTCCGTTATCACCTCTATCTACCGACCCCAATGACTTGAATCCTATCACACCCGCACATTTTTTGGTTGGAAAACCACTAGCAACCGCACCTTAACGAGATCTGCGCTCTATACCACAAAACCGAGTTACTCGCTACAATTTATTACAAAAACTTAGACAGCATATATGAGAACGTTGGAGTAAAGAATACCTCTCCGAACTTCAAGTTCATACTAAATGGGAACACTTCCAAGATCAATTAAAGGCTAATACTTTGGTGTTAGTAAAGAAACCTAACCAACCTCTTTCGTTATGGCAATTGGGACGTGTTGTCAGGACGATTCCTGGTAAAGATGGCGTGGCCCGAGTCGCCGTAATTAGAACTAGAAATGGAGAAGTTAAACGATCATTCTCCAGAATCTGTCTATTACCCATTCAAAAATTCGTTGAAAGCGACGCCTTTCAAGGTCGGGGATATGTTACGGAGGCTGCGTATATCCATGTCCCGACGTCAGACGTGCGTGGTGTATAGTGCCTTTATGACAGCGACGGCATACTACAATAAAAGTGTAAATAAAAACTCAATCAGAACACTTCAGCAATTTATTGTGTTTTCAGAAAAATCAAGTCAGTTCATTGTAATTTTTTTCTGTAAAAAATCATAAATAAAAATTGTCAATATTTTTTTTTGAAAAGATAAATTTTAATATAGTCTACTATCATCTACACATCATCATCAACAACAAATGTATTACATTATTATTACGACTCATTTTATT
>JAHWXV010017599.1:0-25062 GCA_024586415.1 Phrixothrix hirtus | reverse complement strand
TGGCATTCCAATGATCTGGCGCGAACCGAGAAACCATGTCGATGATTGCTATTTCTGTTTAGTCCAAGTTTCGGGTTATAATAAGAAAAATAAGAATAAAGGTGTGTATCCCAATCTTGACTCAGCTATTCGACAAGTACCTCATTCCGATGAAATACCTGTGCCAGTTTATGAAAAGCTTCATTCACATGAGGATGAGGACGATCAGGATATGCCAGACGCTCTAGAGGAGCAGTACCTCGATATTGATTTTGAGAACGAAAATTTAATTTCTAAGTCTGGACCACAACGTTTTACTCAAGTAGAATTGAACGACTTAGTAAGAGATTTGGCTATATCAAAGGAACCATCTGAACTACTTGCTTCAAAATTACATGAAAAAAACTTACTCGAGCAAGGTACGAGGGTAACTTATTATCTTAGCAGGGAAAGAGACCTTTTACAATATTTTAAACATGAGTGTGGGTTTGTTTATTGCAACAATGTGTAAGGTTTGCTAATTGAAATGGGAGTTACACAATATCATCCCAATGAGTGGCGTTTGTTTATAGACAGTTCAAGCAGAAGCCTCAAGTGTATCTTACTACATGATGGGAATGCGAATGGTTCAATTCCTCATGGATATTCTGTTCACTTAAGAGAAACATATGAATTTTTAAAATATTTTGAAGTTCTTAAAATAAAAAGAGCATAACTGAATCATCTGTGTCGATCTTAAAATGGTAAACTTTTTACTTGGATTCCAAGGAGGAAACACAAAGTTCCCGTATTTTCTGTGCCTGTGAGATAGTCAATCACAAAACCAACACTGGAGTCAGAAACACTGGCCTCTTAGAACATCCTTAGACGTTGGAGAAAACAATGTTGTAAACCAACCATTTGTGGACAGAGAAAATATCATTTTTTCACCTCTCCACATCAAACTAGGTATTATGAAGCAATATGTTAAAGCTTTAGATTTACAGAGCGACTGTTTTGAATACATATGTGAAAAATTTCCGCGACTTAGTAACGAAAAAATTAAAGCCGGTGTTTTCGAAGAACCGCAGATTAGGATTTTAATGAAAGAACCGAATTTCATCACCGATATGAATGAAATCGAGAAAGAAGCCCGGACTTCATTCAAGGTGGTAGTCAGCAATTTTTTGGGAAACAAAGAACTTGAAATTATAAAGATTTAGTGGAAACAATGCTTAAAAATTTCCACGGCCTTGGTTGCAATATGAGTATAAAGCTTCATTTCCTCGACAGTCATCTTGACAGATTTCCCGAAATTTTAGTTACGGTAAGCGATGAACAGGGCGAAAGGTCTCATCAAGATTTAAAAATTATGGAATATCGGTACCAATGACTATGGGATACTCACATGATGGATTGGAGCATTCAGAGAGATTGCCGAAATAGACAGTACAGCAGAAAGTGCTACAAGCGTAAATTTATTCCCTGACACATATGAGTTCAATTTTATTGTTATTTTTTTATAAATACTTTTGAGATTTTTTCTAAATATTTCTTGATTCTTTATGTATGCAATTCCCGTTATTAAATAAATAAATTGTTATAATTTTGAACTTTATTTATTCTATATCAGAGTCACAACTTTGTGGCTTTTAATCGTTCTTCAAAAAGGAAGATATGGTATAGCGCAAAATTTTGACGTTATGAGTAAGAAATCAATGTGATTTTCGGAATCAGCGCACCCAAATTAGTAAAAAATAAGTCTCAATTTGAAGTCAGCAAAAATCGTGTTGGCCAGTGTAATTAATATTTCCAGTTAATGTGCAAACTAACACGTTGGTGTTTAAAATCATCGTTACAAAGCGCATTGTCAAAAACCAAGAAATATACTAAAATAAAAAACTGTATATATGAAATAAGGCCTTGAATACTATGGCGATTTCAGATATTCAAGGGAATACTTTTAAAATTCACCCGTAACAATGAAAATAAAGTGACGCAGAGGCAATTCCATTAGCGTCGACTATATGTGCTAGATTTTTATATGATCCCTAGTAATGCGTTTGTTTTGGGATGAATTATCCAAAACGACTGACGCCTTGTGAAGTAAACACTTTCTGATTAAATAACCATGTTAGTTGTAATCTTTACATTTGAAGAAACATAATAATTTGTGAATTTTACCAACAGAATATTTAAGTTAATATCAAATATAAAAAATTTATTTCATCAAAGAAATTGGAGTTACCTCCCGTTTGTCGTATAGGTCCTATAACAGCCAAGCTAGTAAAGTTCATTTCATTTTAACGTTAAACAAAAAGAATAAGTTATTCAAATTGTAGTTTTTGAGTCAAAATATAATGTTATAACTGCGCTTATCAATGTTTGGAAAACCATTCTATTGTTAGAAAATTTTGAGATCAAGCGAGTGGACCCTTACATCGCTTAAATTCCCCAAACCAAACATAATTGACTATATTGAAACAGATTGAAACTCAAGTAATATAAGCATTAAACAAAACTAAATTATTAAATAAATAAGAGCATTGGGGTCGCGAATAAATCCTGAAATATATACAAGCTCTTAGACTAATTAAAAGACAAACAATGTAATATTATGCATTATTAGTATACAACATTAGAAAACCGTGTATAAATAAAACAACATATGTAAATGGTTTGAAACTTCTCATAATTGTGCCTAGAAAACAAGAATTTAAGAAAATAAAAACGGTCTGAACGATATATTATTAACAATTAACATAAATCTTAAGCTTCTTTACGTTGGAAAACAGTATGTTTTAATTTAAAGGTAAATTTAACAATCTATGCTTAAACTAATGCTGTGTCCGAATTGATTCAAATGCACACTAAAATACATGCCAATTTCAAGTTGTTATCCCTGGCACATTTAAGTCACGCACATATTCTACCAAAATGCAACCTGAAAACTGATCTTAAAATTAGAATTCTAAAAAGTAGGCTTGAATGTCTACTTCTGTACTAAAGAGGGCCAAACTGCTTACTTTAAACTACCAGTTTACCTTCAAAATCTGAAATTTCACGTGTGGAACTATAATTAGTTATTTTTGTTCATAATGACAGAATAATGTTTCAAATGTTAGTTTTTTCGTTAGTTATTTATACATCAAAGGTGTTAACTGGAGTTTTGTATTAACGGTAAGATTATAGCATAGCATAAGGGTATGATAGAAAACACCGTGGTTTATAATGCGGCAAGAGCTAAAGATGATACTTACAGCAAATATCTATACAAAATTGTTAACAAAATAGTATATTACAAAACAAGTTCTATAAGACGTTTTTATCACATGAGTTCAAGTTTAGAAAATGTTTCTCTTAGAGACGAGTTTTCTAATGAACCAGTGATAAAACGTCTTATGAAACGAGTCTTTTATACTATTTTATCTATTTGCCAAAAATTTAAGATTAACGCACTTTTTCGACATGTAATTGATTTGGTAATGTTAAAGATAGTTGGTGGAATTGACGTTTTGACATTTCAATATGAAAGTTTTGCCAAGTTTATATTTGATTTTGACGTTTAATAAGGTTAATTACTAATGTTCCTAATCTTCTAAAATAACATATTCCGTGTTAAAAGGAGGCCATAATGAAAATCAAATGGGTTTCCAATAGATAAATGTTGTTTTACACCTTAAAATGTGTATTAGAGTAGTCGTTAGATGGCGCTACCTGTGATGATTTTAAACACGATTTTGGAAAAGTACATTAAAATTTATACTTGGATACGTGGAAGGGATAAAATTTTTAGAGTACTAATATAAGATAGCAATTCGGACAAGGCATAAATTCTAAATTAACAAAGCGATATTAATACGCGAAACATACAAGCAATCAAATAATACATCTTATTTCTCTAAGAACTTCAAATTCACAGAATTCTGATAATCAAGTGCCATAGCTGTATATAAAATTCAGTAAAAGTGCATATAAAAAATGTAATACTACTGTATCTTGCAATTAATACTAGCACAGCCAGAAAGAAAAACCCTAGTCTATAGACATGAAGAGTCACCTTCAATGAAATTGAAGTAACCTGACGGTCTTACAGAATCAAATTCCGCTTTTGATAAATCAACGAAGTAATTATTAGCTAATGAGCCTTCCTGAATAACAGGTATAAATTATTTTCCTCCAGAACCACCTAAACAATAATAAAAAAAAATGAACAGAGTTAAATTCAGAAATAATAAATAAATTAGCTATACGGAAAATTGCTTAAAAAAATCTGTTTTCGCTAATGAACTGTTAAAATAATACCTTCGATAAGAATAGCCAACTGTTACAATTTAAATTAATTTAATAAACCAAATCACTTAAAAAACTATAATTTTTAAATATGGCTGAACGAAAACCAAGCAAACCACGCAAAAATACGAAATAAATAGCTTTCGTTTGAGCCTCAAAACAACGTTACGCGATACATGATTTCATAAACAGTATCAGTGGCTTAAGCTAATATTGAAATTTCCTAGTAGTTAAATTGTAATCGCAATTACACAAATTAAACAAATAAGTTCCAATTTATTGAAAAATATTCTATCGTAACAATGTTGACAAGTGTTTCTCCACCGAATGGGCCATTTCTTAAATATTTATCTACTAATTTTAAAACGATGTCATCTAAAACATTTTGAATTTATTAGAAACGAAAGAGCGATAACATTTTTCTAATTGTCAACCCTATAACCAATTATCATTAAAAGATAATCAACTTGACAGAATATTCCCTAATGTACATCTAAATGCATCAATTCAGATCATTCTCAGTTACCTTCGGTTGTGGATATTTTACATAGAATCCAGGCTACTGGAAAATAACCTTATAAAAGAGCGTGGCTTTACATACACATGAATGGAATAGTAATTTCACATAGTCTAATCAGGAATATATGTTATCTACAAAAACTTTGTTCGACTCCCTTCACCTTGTTCTTTTTTACCGATCATCGCCAAAAGCCCTTCAATCTCAGAAAATCCTAGTTAAGACTTTCCAAATTTGAGGGAAAACTGCAAATTAGCTCTTAGTTATCACGGATAAAGGAATTTGTGTAGAAAATAAATAGACCGTTTTCGCGCTAAAATTAGAATGAACGTGTTCCATGATTTGAAAATACGAACATCTGTTGAAATTCACACATGTAAAAGTTTGACGCCTTCTAATAACTTTCCAACTGAAACATGAAACTAACTGTTAGAAATTATAAAATAAATAAATCGGATCTTTGAAGGTGATTAGAATTTGATGTAATGTATAACTTAAACTAAATTTCGTACGAGCGCGGCAACTTCCTTTAAAATAGCTTTAATGTCAGCTTTTGTTGTGAATGATAATATTAACAGAGCCCATAAAAGTATCCCGTCACACACGATGCTCCTTAATTTTAATACTTTCCGTTGTTCTACATAAGAAGCTTTCCTAGAGATTTCAAGGAAAAGTTACCTAGAAATACACATGGTTCAAACAAAGTCATTATAGCTGTGTCACAAAAATCATGTTAACGTTAAACATCTAAAGAATTAGGTAGTACTTCTGAGTGTACGATTTAACCATATCCTTGGTGGTACAGGTGAAGTAAGCGCTACAGGTAATCTAGAATTTGGTTTGTCAACGACTCTTAGTATTTGAGTTAAATTTTCTCATAAACCTAACATACGACAAAGCTATTTTTTAGAATCAGTTTGTATTCCCACAATATTTGACACCTTGTGGTTTGGCTAAAACTCGATATTGAAGAATGGGTCGTACGGATACTGCTTTTGAACCTTTATTATACATTAAGAGAAAATAAGATTTTTTTAAATATATTTGCAAACAAACGGCTCCAAATTCTCAGTCCACAAAGGGGTTATTCGCTTTAAGACCTATTAAAAAGGAGTGTTCCGTTCAATTGCGTTATCTTGTCGGTAAAATTTCAAACTTGCGGTAATTGGAATCTTTGAGTTGACCAGTCAATCAATGGGACACGTTGATAGCCTTTATTGCGGCTATCCAACTTGACCCAACTATTCGTGATTGGGAGTCACACGAATTCGAGAGTAATCTTCCAACTTTCAGAGAAATGATTGCATTTTTCAAGAGGAAGGTCGATTTTCTGGAAACTTTAGAGTTAAGTCGGGCCATCTCAAACTTCAACTTGTCATCTTCTAAGGCATTGTCAAACGCTAACTCGCATGCCAAGGCTATATCATTCTTAGTGACAAGTATACAATGTTCCTATTGCAAAGAGGTGCAAGAATCTTCAATTGTTCAAATTTTTCAAAGCTGCCCATTGAAGATAGGATAAGTCATGCAAAGGATGCTACACTTTGTATCAATTCACTTCATTCTGCGCACTTTAGTTCGCAGTTGGTGCGTTGGTGAAAGCTTTCTAGCTGAACATCATTCGTAAACAGCAACTGCATCTTTTGGTGATGCGCCTGTGCAGTCTAATGAATAAACTACACTTTCAAGTTATACGAGCTCAGTTCCGAATCAGGTGCTCTATCTAGGGCAGTCATTCAAATTTCCGGTGCTTCTAGAAATATTCATATATATCGAGCTTTGCTTGATTGTGGTTCGCAATCAAATTTTATAACTTCTGATTTATGTCAGGCATAAGGTTTATGGCAAACGAGAGTAAACATTTCGATTGCTGGTCTCAATCGAACAGTCTTAAATATCAAGTCAAAATGCAAAGCGGAAATTCATTCGCAACATTACAATCATACAAAGGTACTCACGTTTTTGATCACTCCAAATATTTGCAATTTCTTACCAATATTTCAGGTCAACTTTGAGGGGCTAAATATGCCAAGGCATATAAAGCTTGTAGATCCTGCGTTTCACATTCCGTCTAGAATAGATATACTCATAGGCGCAGATGCGTTCTGTCAACCTCTTTGCATCGGTCTATTTAATTTGGGACCGTCCGGTCGCGTAATTCAAAAGACTAAGCTAGGTTGAATTGCAAGACAACTGAATGTTCCGTCCAAGGATACATCATATTGTAATTTTAGCACTAAATTTCGAAAGCCTAGTGCATACTCAGACATTCAAGATCAAATTCAAAATTTCTGGAAAATCTAGGAATTCCTTGATAAAGCACATTCCAAGAATGAGCTTCAATGCGAAGTTCATTCCAAACGAACTCATGTTAGGGATTCTGATGGTCATTTTATTATCTCAATTCCATTGGTAAAGCCAATTCGATCAGATCAAAACACAAAAACGTTAGGCCTTAATTGGAATTACGACACTAATGCATTCATCTTCAATATCAACTGCGCCTATACTTCGAAGGCAAACATAAAGAAGTCAATTCTTGCAAGTATTACCCAAATAAATGATTTGCTTCGGCTACTAAGTGCGTGTACCGTCTTAGTCAAGATCCTGCTACAGAAGCTGTGGCAAGAATAATTAAGTTTGGCCGAATCCATAACACAAGCTCTTTTCATTCAATGGCAAACCTTTCGAAGTGAATTGTTAGAATTAAATCAACTTCATATACGCATCATGTTAAACACAGACACATTTCTCGTTGTGAAATGCATTGGTATTCTGATTCCAGTAACAGCGCATACGGTGCTATGATTTACATTAGAACCATCGGTCAAGGAGTTGCGCCATTAAGAACGATCATTTCGCGGCTGGAGCTATGAAGTGCTTTGCTACTGGCTCGTCTTCCAAGCAAAGTAATAACTTTTTTAAGGTTCAAGCTCGAAACAATAATTTACTGGTGCTATTAACCTATCGTCTTAGGTTGGATTCACGCGCAACCTGACGTGTTGAAAATCTTTGTTGCCAACTGCGTTGCCAAAATTCAGCGTATGACAGAGGGGTGCCTATGATGTCATGGGCGCTTTCAGCATTGCCCTGCTGATCTTGTTTTACATGGCATAAGTCTACGATCTTTAAGCAAGTGTAGCCTATGGCGGAATGGTCCCACCTGGCTAATGGGCAAACATTACCATCAAAGGAATTTACTTACATCAAATCTACCGAAGCTTCGAAAGCCAAAGGAAACTTTATTGATTGATAACCTCGATAAATCTTTATTAAGTCGATATTCCACTTTAATTAAACTGAAAAGGTGTACTGTGTATATCCTTTGCTTCGGTGACAATTGCAAGTTACCGCATAATTTACGCACGTCTGGTTCACTTTCCGTAAAAGAATTAAAACGTTCATTAATTCATCTGGTAAAGATTGTTCAAAAATTCTGAGATTGGAAAACGAAAGACTAATCGACTCTAAAAGTAGAATACTTTTTCTGCGCTGCCTCTCTTAGACAATGATGATGTGTTAAGGGTAGGCGGTAGATTAAAACATTTGAGTTTCAGTTTTGAGAAAAGGCATCCAATTCTTCTTCCATCTCGTCACCATTTCACAAATACAGTACCGTGTAACGAGCATATAAAATTGTATCTAGCCTGTTCGTAACAGCTGTTAGCTTTCTCTCGGCCATAGTTTTGGCCTGTTCGTGGAGGAAATGCTGCAAAAGGGGGTTTCCGCTCATGCCTGAGATGAAATAAGGTCCAACCACAAAACATATTTCCTATGATGGGGAAGTTGCCTAAAGAAAGTGTCGATCCTTCCCTTTCCTTCTACTTCACCGTTGTTGACCATGCTGGTCACTTTCTCATACAGGACAGAAAGGGACGTGGTTGTAAAGTGTTAAAGGCACGAGTTTCGTCATTCATATGTTTTACAACACGCGCTATTCATTTAGAGCTAGTTACAGACCTAAGCATAGAGTCATTCTTGGCGGCATTCAAAATATTTATCGGCAGACGTGAAAAGCCACTCAAGGTTTACTCAGATAATGGAGCAAATTTTAAAGGTGTCAGTCACAGGCTATGTAATTTAGGTAATTTTATAGAGCAAAACAAAAATGAAATTAAAAACTCATGTTCATATATCAAAACATAGAATGGGACTTTATTCCGCCTCATTCACCCCATTTTGGCGGCTTATGGGAGGCTTGTATAAAATCTATGAAGTTTCACCTAAAAAGAGTTATGGCCAACGCATACTTTACCTACAAAGAATTTGATACGCTTCCTATTCAAATTGAGTCAATATTAAATTGTCGTCCTTTATCTCGATTATCCTCCACTCCAGAGGATCTTGAGCTGCTAACACCAGCTCATTTACTCATACACCGGCGCCTATCTACGATTCATGATCCTGATAATCGAGATCTAAACGGAAACCATTTAAACCACTTCCAAAGAATGCAGCAGATAATACAGTACATATAGTCTCCATTGTCACAAGAGTACGTATCGGAGCTACAACAGTTCCAATGTGACATCGCATTAGGAGCATTGGCCCTAATAAGGGATCGTAATGTATCGCCTTTTACTTGGCAACTTGGTCGAGTCGGGCATTGTCATCCAGGGGAAGACGGAATCGCAGAAGTGGTCTCATTAAACGGGCAGTTGTGAATATCTGCCCGCTGCCCGGTGAATAAGTGCTCAATTCTGTTTGGATACAATCGCAAGCTATGGGACTTGCAAATTAAGTGTTTGTTTTACATATCGTTCAGTTTCAATTTAATGTTCTCAAGGTCTTAAATATTTAAGAGTACTTATAAGTTACGTATTGTATTAATTTACTTGTTTAAAGCGTATCCTATCAAGGTGGGCGGCATATCCAGATTTCAATTACAATTTAAATTTCCCGCGTATGCGCACTTCCTGAACGGTCGTGTTTGCATTGAAAGATGCATCTAAAAGGAATCAAGTATTCATATATATAAATAATATGTTCATACAAAATGTTCGAAAGTGTACTGTCATAAATATTTGTATTTGAATAAAGTTTAGTTTAAATCTTAAATTCATTTATCAAGTTATTATAATATTGTTTGTTTAAATGGAAATAAGAGTTAAACCGTACACATGTTATACACAATAAAGTAAAGTTTAGTAGGTAGATTAATGTAAAGTAATTAATTTTAGTTATGATATTATCAATTTATAGAAAAGGTGCTATATTTTTACAAGTCAAACATTCGCTAATAATTGGTTTATTCTAAATATACCACAAAATTTGGATAACTTAATCCAAAGATAGTTGTTTTCAATTTCCACCTGGATACTAAATTAAAGAATTTCTGAATGTATAATAGAAATTGTTCACTTTTATTTAGCCTAAAAATAATACAATTGATCTTAAAATTTTTCAATTGAACGTATTTTAATATGCCTTGTCACTCCCGAATATGAAATAATTGATTTTGAGTCGAATACTGACCTTCATGTTTTTGTAGCGTAATTGGTTCCCAAAATATTGATTATTTTACACATTGTATGTGTTGTAATTCATCATTGAATTTAGAGCGGACTTACATCCCTCACGCTCGTGGGGGTAACAAATCTATAGTGCTCACTTCTCTAAATCAACTCTTAGCGATGACTGATTCGCCAGGCCTTAAGCGGTTTGAACTTACTGAATAATTCCACTGGAGACGTTTCATCGGTTCTCAATGTTCAGGAGAAGTGGCTAGATTTTATAATACCGTTAATTTTATATAACCCTTCCACAGTTGTTTTATCCAATACGACTGCTTGAGTCTTGAATTTAAATCAATGAGATTAAATTTGGTTGTTGGTAAATTGAATCATGCGGCTTCTACGTTTATTTGCATAAATCGTGTCGATTTGCAGATCCCTAGCACTAAATACCTTAGCTTAGGTACAAATGTGGCAAATTTGGTAAAATTTCGTTCCATAATTTAAATATGTAACCAATTGAGATGTGCATTCGCTTATATTTATAGTATAATCTTATATACCTATGTAATTTTAACAACCTAGTCTAAAGGGATGTTACAACTAGTTAATTTACGTTAACAGTTAATACACCCTATTTAAATCTAAAAATCTTTTATATATAATTTTATTTACTCTTAGACATCTTGGTGCGACATAAAAAGGATGTCAAAGCTTTAGGCATCGGTAATCGATTCCAATATGCATTGGTCCACACATAACAACGACATTAGCGCATTACATAACGCCAAATAATGCGTAAAGCTTACCTATATTGCGATAATGTTCTTCCAGATTGGTCAAGGTTCGATATATTAATTAAATTTTGCTAAAGATCAAGCGTAATAAATAATATCTTTAAAGAAACCATTATTAAACTTCGTGTTATACTAGTATATTAGGATAATAGAAGCCAAGTTTCATAACACATGTTTTTATTACACGAGTTCAAGTTCAAAGAACGGATATGATAAAATGTCCCATGAAAGGAGTTTTTTAGGCTATTTTATCGGTTTGTCTACAATTTAGGAACAATCACATTTTTTTGACATATAATTGGTTTAGGGAATTTTATGGTAGTGTTGATATAACATTTTGACGTTTCAATATAAAATTTTTGTCAATTTTTTATTTAATATTTAATAAGGTTAGTTATTAGCGTTAGCAACGTTTTAAAATAATATATTCTGATTTAAAAAGAAGGCCATTACGAAATTCAAATGGATTTCGAAATATACCTATTAAGATTGGGAAGTAGATAAAAACTGTTTACCGCCGTTCATGTAGAATGATTTGAAGTAATTATTAAACTCTTAGCTTTACCCAAATAGTTCCCTTTTTACTTTCGTATACAAGTAAAAACTTTTTAGTTTTGTCTTACAATTTTTTTACAACCTAAGGACGGATGAACTCATTCAAGGGTTTAGGTGTCACTAATTAATTAAAATACTTAAATGGAATTCGTGTGTTCAGATTTATGTTTTCGACGAAGATTGGATGAGTAAATTAATAATCTCAATTAACCTCTCAAACATTTATTGGCTGTCCTTTGTCACGGTAATACAAATTTAATCAATTTCTACTTGAAGTGATACTTAATAGGTGCTGCAGTAAATTTTATTACTTATTTGAAGCATAAAATTATGGACAACATAACGATTACATTTTATGATCTAATTTAAGAACTTAACTTCGTGAACTTGAGCAATCAAGCCCCAAACTTAGTTTAAAATACAATATCGTAAGTTGATGGTTCTACATTAATAGTCATAACTTTGTCAAATTTTTTTCATAGTTATTCCACAAATCGTTCTTATTATATAGCAATCAATTCAATTTTGTATTTTTAAGGATGTCATTAGTAATTGTCAGATGTAGGAATGAAAACCTATTCGTAGCAGTATAAAAATAGAAAAGTCTTTCTAAAGAAATACAACGTTCGTGTAAATAAAATTGATGGAGTTAGTTAGCTGACCCTAACTTGTCAACCCTGAAGTAAATATCTTACAAATTAGATTTGTAAGACTGTAACTTCCTAACTGAGTTACCACCGAACAAATGTATGTTCCCATAGCCCGTGACAACACACTAAATCAGATTGAGCAAAAAATCTTATAAATTTTACAAGCAATTTGTTGCAAACAAAACCATCGCAAGAAATTCAATAAAAAGTTATTTTGCAGCTTAATACGAACAATGGAAGCCCGTACGGTCAAATGTTGAAAGCGGATATTCGAAAAAATCCACTGAAAACCGGGAAATATAGGCAATTAAGATTATTAATTGTTCTCTATGCGGGTTGGATGAAAACGAAAGCACCATTTAGTAATCCAGAATGCGCCAAATCTATCTAGAAACTTTTTCATTTGTTTACTACACCAAAATATGACATTGATTTCTGTTTTAATTTCATTTTAAACTACTATTTGCTCTATTTATAACAAAGGCTCTATTATACTCTCCAATGTGTGAGTTTCTTAATTAAAGACATTTGTTGAGTATAAAAGGGATAATGGTTAGATCTTATAATCATGTTCTCGGTCCTTCCTCGGGGGCATCAAGACTTTATACAAAGTTCTAAAAGTAGAACTACGAGAAAGAAATTTTTAAACACACATACAGCCTATGCCTGAAATTTTAAAGAAAAACTTTAACTCCTTCAAACTCCGTAATATTAAGAACTATATTTTTATGGTATTAATACTTCAGTGAAAAATGTAGCAGAAGCGTTGATACTCTTGTAATAATAATTTGAATACCCGCTCGGACAATAATGTTTAATTGAAATCTACTTATATTTATCATTCCTACTTTTAAATGGGAAAACTAGTCGATAAAGGAGGAAAAAGGTTGTTTTAGTTTTGGTATAAGCTTACTATATTCTAACTATAATTTAACAGCAATCATATATTGAATTTCCTACGGAAGATCCATCGAATGTATAAACGCTTCAAATGCTATCAAAACGTGTTATAAAAGGTGACCTCCAAGCACGCGTTAAGGCAATTTAATGGCTCATCTTACACGTAAAATATATTGTTCGAAACGTTACATCGCAATCGGTAGTTACATGAACTAAACGTTTGGTTAGTGTGTATGTATATTTTCCAACTACTTATAAACTTTTGTTAGTTTATATCAGCGAAACCTTCCGGAATGATATTTAAAATTACTCACTATATTTGTTTTGCTATCTGTATTACAATATATCCATGGTGGATAATTTTAAGAAATTCGTCGAAAACATGTCTATTCCTCGTTATACCCGTAAATTTTCATTCGGATTTATAAAATTTAACGTAAGCCATTACTTCCAACTAACTGCTCATCATTTAAAAATAAAAAAATTCTGTACTAATAAAATGGATACCAGTAGTTAAACAAGTAACGTTTTAAATAATTTTGGACCAGGAGGTGAAGTGAGCGGGTGGGGAAATACGCCACGGGGTTCGAACCAGTGAGATGCAAGAAGTGTTTAGGAGAATGCAAGAAGGATGGAATACGAGTAGGGTAAGGGGCGTGCCTATAAGTATAAGTAAGGTTGTGGGTGTGTCTTATAATAGTAGTCTTTCCGAGAGTTAGTTAGAGTAAGTTCGAAGAGTGGGGCGATAGAGAGGGCGAGAAGTATGGAATGTTGATAGTAAAACGGGCGTGTCTGAATAAAATATGGCCGCCAGTAATAAAGAGGCGTGTCTTATTAAAAAGAACAAAATGGCGCCCCGCCATGTATTTTATTCCTTTATATTTTATATTTGAGTAAGAACAAAATGGCGCGCAGCCAGGTATTTTAAATAAAGTTATAAAGAGACAAGAGGAAGAACAAAATGGCGTGCCGGCATGCATTATAAAATGCCGCTTACTGATAATTGAATATTAAAAAAGCAAAGTATATATAAAATGGCGCGTGCACTATCAATTGCATTTTTTCCGTTTAAATGCGATCGCTAATGCGCGCACTTAAAGGAATTACGTTGATTGATTGATAGATGCAGTTTTATTGTTTTAAAAATGATATGTATGTATATATAGCAAGTAAGTATGTATGCATGGGAGTAAGATGGATGGATAGATAAACGTAAGATTGGTTAGAGAGAGACACAGGAAGAGAGAGCTTTAGCTTACTAACTAATAAACGATTTTAATGACTTTAATTGTTAATTTCATTGAAAAGGCGAATCTCTGATGTCTTACAGTTAGAAAATTTTTAGCTTCATTTGCATGAAAGGAAAGAAGCTTAGAATTGACGGTTTTGATTTTAATGACTTTTATTGCTAATTTCATATAAAGGATATGTTTTTGTTTCAAAAGTAGAATTTCTAATGTCAGTATTAAAATTTAACTTTTAAGTTAGATCGAGATATTTTTGAATTTTTACGAAGCCAGTCACACATAATTTACCGAATTGTTTTACGTATAACGAAATAAACATGAGATGTAAATTTTAAAGTTGTAGAAATTTTAACGATAAATATTTTACATAAAACTAAACGTTGCATGTTTTTGGATGTACACGAATTGAAGTTTGATTTTACATAATTTTGAAGTTTACAGAACAAATCACACAGTTTAACATAATAATAAATAAATACGGTTAAACTTAATAGGACGTATTTAGATATAAACGAATTAAAATTTGATTTTACATAAATTTGAATTTTACAGAACAAGTCACACAGAGTTTAATATAATAAATTTAAAATTTTGTTTTACCGAATTGTTTACGTATAACAAATTAAATGGAAAACATCTTACATAAAACTTAACGTAGCATGTTTTTAGATATAAACGAATTAAAGTTTTATTTCAAATAATTTTGAAATTTACAGAACAAGTCACACAGAGTATAATATAATAATAAATACAGTTGTATTTAAAATTGTTGTTTACGGAATTGTTTACGTATAACAAATTAAACATCAGATAGACGTTTTAAAGCTATAGAAATGTTAAAATGCAAGTTTTCCGTCTTTTTAACGATAAATATTTGACATAAAACTAACGTAGCACGTTTTTAGATATAAACGAATTAAAGTTGATTTTAAATAATTTAAATTTTACAGAACAAATCACTCAGAGTTTAATATAATAAATACATTAAATTTAAAATTCGCATTTACCGAACTATTTCACATGCATCAAATTAAACATGTAGAAATTTTAAATTCAATGACGTGTCCTTAAATAATAAATATTAAAACTCAAGTAATTATTTGTTTCACATACATAAGTTATTTAATGAAAAATTTGATTATAAGTACAAATATAATCAACGTATATACAAATGTATTACAAAGTATGTTAACTCTTCAAAAAGCATATTCATACTGTGTAATAGATATAAATTCTTGCAAGGGGCTATTAATTTCAAAAATATGGATTTTCAAACGTGGGGAACTTAAGCAACTTTTTGGCCTAAGAATAGCGGCAATTTGGGTATGCATGTGAATGAAAATACGATGTTTAGTAAATCACTACAAAAAACTTTCATGGAAGATATAAATTTCGAAAAGCATGCTTTTATGTAGATTAAGATGATTTGGAGGACTACGTACGTTATTTTAAACATAAAAAATACTTATATGCCTAATAACCATTTTGATGTGCAAAGAACCTATGACTATAAATAGATTTATTAAACATTTTAGGCATGATTTAAATGATGACTATCGAAATAAATTAATTCTAACGATTAATATAATTTTATTTACAGTAAGTTAATTCTAACGGTTAATATAATTTTTACAGAAATTGCATGCCTACATGCATGCACGATTTATTGTTTATTAATGCATAAGTATCAACTAAGATGCAAAATATCTTTTAAATTTCTTGAAATAGCTACTGATATTAAAACGAGTAGATTCCGTATAATTAAAGATAAAAACAACATCCTTTTTAAAAACGTATTGCACGTGGGATAAATTTTAGGGTGATAATAAATAACAATATAGTCTGCATGAGAAACGATTTAATAGTAAAAGGACATACAAATTAATAGCATAGAGCGCTTAGCACTAGATATAAAAAAATCTCGTTCCTTCATGAGAAAAACGTATGGAATAGGTATTAAATATACAACTGTTTTGTAATATATAAATGTGAAATGCATTATAAATAAATTCGGCCATGAAAAGGACTGGTAAGGTAAGATTTGGAAGGGGCAATGTAAAGCATATTATTGGTCTAAAATAAGTAGCAAGTAAAAATAGCTATAATAGTAAGAATAAGTTAAAGTTCATTATAGTATGAAAACATAGTTATGTATCTAATAAAAGGGTTATATAGTTGGATATTGATATTCGGAAACTTTCGTTTAATTACGATTTGGTGGGTATAGAAAGACATGTTGGAATACAAATGCTTATCAAATATAATAACTAATTACTTAATGTCTGGTGACTTGTATGTGCATGCGTGTTTATGATTGATACGCAAATATACTTTATTTAGTGAAATTTGAAGCTCTTTACGCAAGCAACGACTTACATACCTGTACAAATTTTATACCGTAAATTTGCTATAAGATATCAAATTAAACACAGGTGAGGTGAGATACATTGTGTTTTGCTGGTTTTTTTTAGTTAAGAGATAAAGTAATTAATGTGATTTGGATTTTATTTTTGAAACTTTCAATAAATCAAAATCCCTGAAAAATGCTATCAAGATTTCCAATTTAATGCTTAATTATAGATACGAAATAATTAATATGAAAGCTGTTACAACTCGATTCGATCGCAAAATAATTGTGGAATTAGCTGACAATGTCGTATTTATACCGTCTTGTTTTCTAGCGATGTTTACTGACCAGGCAATTGAACGGTTCAGTAAAGACATCTAATCGTCTAAAAAGAACAAAACGGTCTTAGTTTATCGCGGTCTGAAAGATGTAAAGGAGGTTAGCTTAATGTATGATATAAATATCGAAGAGGATGAGAAGGAAGCTGATATATATATAAGTAATGTGCGTTAAAAATATAAACATACAACAATAATAATTATAAGTGGATATATGTGTGGGTGCGGTTTTAATATGCCTTGAACAATGGCCGATAATAATGCAGGATGCAAGTCGCTTTTCAACTGAGAGGAAAGAACATTTATGTAATTTTGGGGTATGTAATTATATAAATTGTATGATTTTCATGTAAGAATTTTGTTTTCATACGTTTATTTACTAAAAATGAGAAGCACACTTACATAACATCTAAATTCATTTTTGAATTTAATAGCTAAAATTTTATTAAATAGATACCTACTTCTTTCAAATACAAATCTTGATTATAAGATTCAAGTAAAAATAAATTTCAAAAGTAGGTAATGTTAGTTTCTTATCTACTTTATATGACAATTTCCGAAAGAGAAAACGGCTAAATTATCTATAGAACATATAAAGCTAATGTTTAAGGTACGTTCTTAATTCTGTAAGATTTCAATTATAGAGTTTAAATGTTAGATAGTAATAAATTTGTATCCTAATTATTAATTTAAAATAGCTGTTTATTTTTGACGAAATATGGTTTCAGTTTCATTAATAAAAGCGGGAGTTAAGGTAGAAAATCGAGATTCTGACATAATTTCAACAAACAATGATGCATTACAAAGAATTAAACGGATCTATGAAATTTAGAGTGTAAATATGCGAGGACGATAACTGGTGGACGGCTGTTATCTCGATACAGAGAAATGCAATTGCAAATAAATTTATTTTTAAGGTATACTAGAAATTCAATTGATTCATTAACTACGTTTTGTGACGTTTCAGTCCTTACTGAATAGTGCACGAAGAATAAAGAGCTTGCGTTCTACCTGGTGGTAGCACTTAGTCGTGAGGGGTGGTTGTTTGTGTAGTTCTTATTGGTCCAGTATACCTCTGTTTCGATTACTCTAATGGTCGAAACTTCGGTGAAATGGCTCATTTACAGTGGATGTCGTTTGTGTTAGATGACGTAGCTCAAACTTCGGTTACGAAACGAACTTCTAGTTAATATTCGCTTCGGTCATCGGCGGAATTGAAAAGATATGTAACAACACAATCACAAAAATAAATAAGCAAAGCAATTGACGTAAATAGTTCAATAACTCAAATATTTAAATGGAATTCAAAATCAAAATCATTCTAGTTTGTCAGCAAACTGATTAATAATTTAAGACAGCATACAAAGTAAATTATTCACAAATGCTTAATTAGCTTATAGAATTTCTACAACAGCTTTTAATTAAGCAATTTTTCTATTATTAACTTAAACTAAACTTGCACACTCGCGCACGGTATTCGACACTTTCTTAAAGTTTGTGAAGTTATTAATTCAGTCTTATTAATTACACTTCCGTATTTATTAATATACCGGGTACGCGTAGAATTTTTAGGAATTCTGTTAGATCGTGTTTTACGTTATCATGGCGTTTCGTATAAACGTTACGGATTTAAAAAATATTAAAGAGATAAAAAAATCTAAAGATCTTGAAAAGAACGATAGATTAAGTTTGAGTTCGGGAAAACTGAATCATTTAGATGCGGTATTATGTTCGTTACAAAAATATCTGGTTGAGTTTGACGAATTAAAAGTAAATGTAAATATAGGTGCAAAAAGAACAAAGTTCGGGATGCTGGAGGTAACAAGTGGATCGCCGCCAAATCGTACTTAAAAGAAACATCAAAAATTCGTTCGTGGCGCGTAAAATAGTTTGATCACTCGAGCACGTTTATGCAACGTATTAGATGCGGGAATGTAGATAAAATAACAAATAAAACCCTAAACAGATTTTTAGAGGATTATTTTGTCCTTTTTTCGGCGTAAAATGGTTTAAATATCTAGAAAAGGAGCGCGACGAACGAACCGTGTCAAATTTTTAAGATAAATACGGAATTTTCAGCTGAATTTCTAAAACAACCTGTAACTGAGTGTATGCAATTACTCAAAGTAACTTTCACCTTTACGACAAAAATGCTAGATTACTAGCAACAGATTTGGAAAAGAAACTCCTGAAGAAATGCTTTAAAGTGAACCTCATGGACGAAATTTTACATCGCCTAGCGTCGTTTCAAGAACGCAATTCCAGATGGGCACTGGTCTCTATTTCGGCCTTACGAATTCACATTAATCAATGTAGAAATAAAATATTTACCCACTTAACTGTGGAAGGAACGTACATTCGACTACCTCGCGCCATAAAACTTAAAAAACGATGCATAAATATACATAATCGTGTTAACTTTTGGTTAGCCTGGTGCATAATAGCCGCTCTATTTCCGGCAAGGATCAATTCGAATTGTGCATCACCTTATCCCTATTTTAAAAACGTTTCAATATTCATTATACCTCCTTCCCAATAAGCATTACTTCTGATAGCTTTAAAACGATTTTTAAAATTAAATCCTACAATTTCGTTGAACGTATACGGATTGTTATTAACGAACGGTTACGTTTACATATAACCGAATCGTGCAAGAGTAATCACGTAAATGTATTGCTAATTAAGGAGAGGTATAGAGATAGAGCCGAAAAAAGTGCAAGACGTGATACAGGTGACGAATGTGACGGTGATGATGATGAAGACACGCGTATGTTACAGGAAATAATTACCGAAAAGAATAAGATGAAGGATGACCTATCTACGATTACATAAAAAATTTAAGTCGTCTTGCAATAAGTCATGCCACTAGCGTGCATACGAAAATTTACATTTGTGAGAGATATCTATGTTACTATATAAACCAAGATAAATTGGATTTACATACGGTGGATTTTAGTCAGTTGAATGATTCTAATTGTGGAATTATTTTGCCTGAACCTAACGCCTCTAAAATAAAGTTTTGTAATTTTGGAAATAAACCGATACTCTGTTTATAATTTACGCCGATTTTGAATGTTTCATTAAAATGGTTACAGCAGCAGATTAGACCAGGTAACGGTAAACAAGGTAAGCTAAATAAACTTCATAGTCATGAAGTTTGCAGTATTGGCTATTTCGCTTTTTATAAATATAAATCTGAACTTTCATACTACAGAGATCGTCATAATACTAATGCGGCAGAATAGTACATGAACGAATTAAATAGAATTTCAATTGAATTGGTGGCATATTTTGATAATGCAGTTCTCATTCATCCTTTAATTTCGATATAGCAATCGGAATTTTATTTGCACCGGTTCCTCATATTTGTGAGGAACCCTTTGCGTCTGAGTATATGTCTGAAAGGGTTAGAGATCATTGTCACTTAACGGTGTAACGCATAGGCTTCGCTAGCTCCAATTCTACCCTTGATGGTACTAAGTCTGTGTACAAAGCCTCAGGCCGTTATTAGAAAGAGAATGGGTCCCAGGGGTTGAGACAGCAAGTAGGCTATACGTTAAATGTATCATGTGATCTTCGCAGGTCTTTGCTTGGTTGGGTCATTTTGTAACGTAGTTTATACTCACAAATTCAAAGCGTTTGGAACGGATATAATAAACAGTTTAGCTAAAATTAATTAATTAACTAAATAAAACGGCATAGAGATATGTACCCAGGGTGTTATTAAATAGGACGGGTTTGTGTTTAAAAAAGAGGGAATTTGTGCATTCATGCGTAAAGTTGCAACTCAGTTTTCGCAGTATATTTCTTTAAATGTGAATTCTTAACTATGCATGTTACTGTAGGTATTTTATTCTGGCTAGATTGTTTCAATTAATGTTCTTTATTATGTAATTTATACTGTATATTTCATATATTGGTTTTAATATTAGTTGAAATATTTTTACTAATCCTTTTTGTAATAATTAACACAGTACGGTTTTAAATATCATTTATTTACTAATCAAATATTAATACCTTAACGAAATACATGTCAGAAACTATATACCGATTTATTTAATTTGCATGGACAACTTTTAAAACCAACAATAAAGATTTGTTGCACATTGAAGCTTCTTCATATAACATTCATGTCCAATTTTAATTTACCTAAGCTCTTCAGCCTTATCTGATCGAAAATGTACTTTAATTAGTCTTTATATATCCCGACAGAGTTCGTAGTATTTCGAACTCGGTCGGTATTTACTAATTTCAAACTATTGATAGACAATAAGATGGCCGCGCACGTGCACCTATACACGATGGTAATAAGTTTAAAATTGGTCTTAGTATTTCACTATATTAATTACGGTAGTATCAGTTATTTAGTGTTTAACGCTTTTCAAGGTTTATAGGGTGTTGTTTTAACGGTTCTGACAACATCTAAAGGAGATTATCTTGTAGGACCCGACCAAAAGTCAACGATTATTCGTGTCCTTCTGATCGCTAGGAACAAGTGTTTGTACCCGACTCTGTGTCCAAAGTCGTGCTTTTTGCGAGAGGAATTATAAAAGGTAATGCGAAACTCTAAATAAACTACGCTTTTAGTCAAATATACACGGCATTTCTATGTAAACAGTATAAAAAACAGACTAATTTGTCATCAATAGTCTATTAGTTTATCCTTTTATGTTTCTAACAGTTGAATGCGAATAATTTGGATCCGTGGATTTTAAAATGTTGCTCCATTAACGCCTTACGGAACTCATACATTAAATAATCTCGGTAATAATTAATTTAATTTTATAAATTTAACATTACGTTTCGGATATTCTAAAAGGGGATGCTTCAGGAGTTTTACTCACACAATCGTATTCTAGACCTACCAGTTTGAAGGTTTAGAATAATTGATTCGGAATCGAAAATGTGCCTTGAATTTATACTGTTTGAAAACATGCTTAAATCGACTTAATGTACACTTTCCTTCAATAATACGTAAAATAAATATAAATAATTACTAGAATAACAAGTTAATTGTGTAAAGATGCAGTAAAATTTATAAAGAAAGTCTTTAAATAATTAACTGCCTTATTACACAAAAATAATTAATTACGAGTTCATGTGTTAACACAAGAATTTTTAAATTACATCAAAACGTAGATTAACGGACAACGGATTTAAATCTGTAATTAAAAATAAGTATGCAATCAGTACAAAGCGAAAACCTGTTAATTAAGGTTTTGAAATTTCCGTTAAATAATAAGTACAAAACTTGTATAAAACGATAGATAGATATCACTCTTCGAGGCACGAAATAGGTCAAGGACTAACCCTGACCCTGAATGTTTTGTTTACTAACATTGTGCCATAGGTTATCACATGTCCGTACATTTACTTGTGCTAACGAATTAATTTTAAATTAGTTATGAAATCTGACGAAAACAATTCTCATAGCGTTTTACGTCTTTGAACTAACCTAATTAAAAAATAATATAAATATACATGGACAGACTGCGTGGTAGCATAAAATACTGTATAAAGTGTTCGGAAAATTCAAACTATTGAAGGTGTAACTAAATTATACTGTACAAGACGCCTTTTAAGCGAAAAAGAATAAATTATAATTAAGAGTAAGGTTATTTTGGAGTCAATTTCAGGTACACGTTGCAACGGGCGAATATAGAGGAGCTACTCACAAGTCGTGTAATTCAAACTATAAAGCAAAAGAACTGTTCCGATGGTATTTCACAATCTTTACGATTACGATAGTCATTTATTAATTAAAAGTCTAGGGATGGCCATTCCCGAAAATATAAGTATAGTTAATAAAACTAAAGACAGTTACATTTCGTTACCAAGTAGATACATAACGGTACTTATATTAAATTTAGATTTAGAGATTCGTTTAGGTTTTTATACAGCAGTTTAGAGAAAGTGGCATCGTATTTAGCATATGATAATTTTTGGACCTTAACATCTCAATTTGCGGCAGATGATCCATATAACGACGACCAATTCGATTGTTGCTTCGAAAGGGCGTTTACCCTTACGAGTACATGGATAGATAGTCAAAATTTAACGAAACAAGTTCTGCCACCTATAGAAGCATTTTACAGTACTTTAAAGCAAGCAAAAGCATCTGAAGAAGATTATCAACACGGGTACAAGATTTGTAATGAATTTAAACTTAAAAATCTAGCCGACTATTGTCCAATATACATGAAATGCGACGTTTTAGTGTTAGTTTCTGTTTTCGAAAGTTTTAGATATTTCCTACAGGCCTTATGCCCTAGACCCCTCCTGTTGTTTAACTATTCCGGATTTTTCTTGGAACGCAGCTCTTAAGTACACCAAAGTTAGGTTAGATCTATTAAGTGACGTTGATATGATTTTATTATCTGAAAGAGAAATTGGAGGTGGCATTACCGAATGCGTAACGAGATATGGTTAATAATCGTTACATGAACGATATTGATCAGGACAAACCTAGCAAGTTTTTAGCTGCTCTTGATATTAACAATATATATGGCTTTGTAATGTGTTATTCGCTACCCACCGGCGGTTTTAAGTTGCTAACGCAAGGAGAAATTGCTAAAATAAATATAATGGGTATTTCTAATAATGGTAATGTAGGATACGTGTTAGTAGTAGGCTTGGGGTACCCGAAGGAGCTGCACTTATTCCATAATAGATTACCTTACTGTATATCACCACAAGGAGGTAAGCATACGGAACTGCCTTTAGCTCTTTGTCCTAAAGAGAAATACGTAATTCATTATGTCAATTTAAAGCAAGATTTAGAAGTAGGTTTAAAGTTAGCTAAAACTCATAGAGCGCTCAAGGTGACCAATCCCCCTGGCTTAAAAAATACGTCAAACTCAATACGGCTTTGGGAGCGGCTGCACTAACGGCTTTGAAAAAAATCATTATAAACTGAAGATCAATTTGGTATACGATAAAACAATGGAATCTGTACGTAGATATAGAGACATGAAACCAGCGACCTCATGGCAGGGGAGATACGGGGCTGTTAGTTGTATCGCATTACCTACGTTTTGTAGTTATGCAATTTGCGATGAGAATTTGGTGGCTATCAAACTAAACAGAAATGAAGTGCTTTTTTAATCATCCGTTCTACATAGGAGCTGCAATTTTAGATTTATCTAAGACTCTTATATACGATTTTCATTATAATTTCATGTTAAAATCGTTCTTTTTAAATAAAGCAAGCCTCTGTTGCACCGATACTGATTCTCTTTCGTATTTAGTAGAATTTAGCAGAAGATAATCTAGACAGATTTTACACCTCCAGCTAGGCTAGCTATAACCCCTACGGAATTAAGTTAGTTAATAAAAAAGTTTTAGGTAACATTAAAGACGAGCATTATGGTAGAATATTTTAAAAGCTCGTGGGCTTGAAAAGGATGTAATGATTTGATTAAAAAGCTAAAGCAATTGTCGCCAATGTAGTAAAAAACGAAACAACTTTAACGATTATTTAGACTGCCTTCAAAAGCATATTCCAACAATTAAAAATCAGTATACTTTGAAATCAGTAAAACGTTTTATCTATACAATCAAACAATCAAAAGTTACAATGTCTCATCCAAACGATAAACGCTATCTACTTAAAGACGGGATTCATACAATTGCTTGGTGTCATTTTATGTTAGCTGGGGGGGGAGCGGTAATGACCGTAATAAAAAATGTCATTTTTATACGCGTGTGCACGTGCAGCTTATTGTAATTTGTAAAGAAGACAAAAATAAAGTCGTAAATGTGACTAGAAATCTCAAAAATCAAGTTTGTGGTTAATTACATAAGCGTATATTATGCATGGTGAACCTGTAGATTATCTTTACGGATTCCTCTCTTAATTTACGTATTGTTTCACGAATTTAAAATTTTTTGAATTTAAATAGTTATATCATACGTACATACATACATACATACATACATACATACATACATACATACATACATACATACATACATACATACATACATACATACATACATACATACATA
>JAHWXV010017586.1:0-15185 GCA_024586415.1 Phrixothrix hirtus | reverse complement strand
AAATAAACGATTACTCCGCCTACTTTACAAATGGACGACACACAACTCCTCCCACTTTACTCATTTATAACCTGTTAATTACCTCCCACCACCAAAATGGTGGGCCATTTTTTTTACATAGGGTAGATTGCGTCCAAGAAACCCCTTTTTTACTACTAGTTTCATACAAAGACTGATTTGCAGCTCGTGAAAGCGTCTTATTTATCCTTAAATTTGTGTTCGCGTTCTTTATTCAGCGAACATCAATTCGGACGGTTCTCTCTGACTGCTATCTTATCTATACGAATAACAAGTACACGTGCTTTAAATAATTCGTTTGTATAACATGACATAATATTTCCCAATAACTTTTATTTAGTTTTTACTACTTAATTAGTATTTAAATCATATGAGATTGTTTCTTATGTTAATTATTATTAATCATCAAAACAATCCTGACCGATTTCGGACGGTAACTGATAATATCTGTATTAGGTTGTGCAATCATTGTTGATTAGCTTCTAGCATTTTATTATAGCTCTTAATTAAGCATTTTCTCTATTTATAATTTAAACTAAGCTTACGAAAACGCGTAGAATTCTCTGAGCTCCATTAAGTCGCGTTTCGCGTTATTATGACGATTCGCGGACACGTTAGACTTCCTCCTCATGACGGTAAATGGGATGACTCGTTAGGCTGCTAGCAGTTGACGGGTGAGGCTGTAGGCGGTGGGATGTGGTGGTGATGTTTAATGCCATCTTGTTATTAACTAGTAGTGTAGGTGGAAGTTGGGGGTCTTGTTGCATGCGCTTGACTTTCGCTTTAGTGAAGAAAAATTTTCGGCTATCGCTGGTTTTGTACAGCGCTTTGTGCGCCTTCCTCTTCGGTTTGCGGGTTGTCGTGGTTGTTGTTGCTCTGGACGATGGTGGTGAATCACCAAACAGGTGTCGGAATAGGTTGTCGAGCAGCCGGCGGTTAGTAGGTGGTCTGCTGGAGGCGGCTTCGATGGCGAGGTCGACTTCTATTGCGGCGGTAGCTGATAGATCGGAGGTGGGAGGCTGGATGGCGTAGGCCTGGTACGTCTGGTGGGCATTGACGGCCTCGGCCATCATGACGCCTTCATCCTTGATGTCGAGATTGAGCGGTGGTGGATTTCGGGGCGGAGTGACGGATGACGGTCCCATAATCCTGTTGAAGGCTTCTACGAGGTCTTCGGGTCAAGTAATTTGTCACAAGATGAACTCGAAATAACGCATGTGGCAGAAACACCAGTGTTTAACAACGGCCGGAAAAGCTACAGTGGAGCGAGGCGTGGTTCTCCTGCACTGTGAAGCTAAACACTGTCGGGAAAATAAGTCTAAAATCGTTAAAATATGGGCGCCACTGTTTTCAATACTACTGCAGACAGGTAGTGTTCAAAGAACACCTTGTATATGTCACGATATAATTGACCTTGCCATTATAAACGGAAAACGGACGCTCACGGTACTACAGTAACGGGATTCAAAACTGAAAGAAAAGATTCTAATACTAACGGTGCTTTCTTTATTTCATACCACTTGATATATTGAAATCAAGAACTGATACTGATTGAAATTGAGCTATTAATACTATTATTATCATTTTAAAAGTGAAAGCGTGCTGTGCATAGCCTAACGTAACTGAGGGCTGGTCTCAATGCTGACCACCCTGTATATGATGTAACTGACAAGTTAAATTTGAATTCCGAAATAAATAAGATCGGACCATCCTTTTACTTAAATTGGAACAATACTAAGTCACCTCAGCACGCGCACTGTATATAATTAAAATAGTACTAGTGATTATAGGTAACTACGTAAAACAAAACTCCGAAGCACCGGAACATTCGTATATTTTACTTTCAGGTCGCACAAACACTGTATTGGTACATATACGTTCATTTCATTGACAAAAGATAAGGTTCACTTATAGTCTATATAAATCGCAAAACATTAGTTAACAGCAAACTAGGCTCCTCGTATTTGGGTAACCAAAAACTCAGCTGATTGTTACAGCTGGTAAATTAAAAATGAAAGATCGGATCTCTAACATAAGCGGAGTTCTACGTTCTGCTAACGACATAACAATTCAAACAGAACTGGCAAAATACGGCATAACTAAAGTAGGTACCCCAGGGTATATTAATTATGTTCTAAGAAAATTACAGACTATTAAGAAAACGTAAATGAAAATCTATTTTACAAACAGTTACTTATTCCGACTTATATTATTAAATGCTTCACCGAATCACATCTGATTTATGGCTACAATGAATGTCTTTCTTAAGGTGGTAAATTATTTATTTCCGGATTATTCCGATCAAACAACGGTATGATTTTTAACTACAGTTAGGTTACTTCTGCACAGTAGAAAACCAATCGGTGGTAACGGATAATTGCAATAATTTGCACAAGTACTTTTCCGTTGTCGAATTTAGATCACGATGATAGCGAGAGAAAACATAAATAACTTACAGGTGGTTTAAGCCTTTGTGTTCGAGATGTGGATCAACTTATGTTTATAGGAATCAAGACCCCTTTTGAACAGGCGGATAATGATGCTACATTAAATGGCGCCCGGTTCGTTTGAAGAGAACAAATGCGAAATTCGCTTACTTCCGAAATAGGACCACTAGCTTCATAGAATCTTAATTCTTCAGCGATTACCAAATTTTCCCTAAATCAAATATTAGAAAGCACCCACGAACAACACTAGCTCGTTCTAACGCGCCTTTTCTTAAGCGTGCTTTAGACTAGACTCCCCTCGCAAGGGCCTTCCTTCTTGCAGGAACGATACTACTCACGTGATATTCTACGCGCAGTCACCCTCGTGACGTCACAGAAAACTAAACTTGATTTCTTAAAAACAATCGCCCGGAATGCTTTAACGAAATAGATTATTTACTTTGACTATTACTACAAGTTATTTTTACAAGTTTTCGTTCTAAGTTTTGTGCTTTAAAAATGTACAAACGTAACATTGGATCAACCGGCTGACGCAATCTTTTATGCAGCTATGCAACCTTGAATTCTTATGGGATTTTTATAACTTAAAAATAGCTTTCATATTCAACGAGGTATATTCAAATAATTTACTTAAAATGCAATTTACGCTTAAATAAAGGAATGTTTTTAATAATTTCTAATGGGAATTAAATTCATAATTAAAATATTATAAGTAGATAACATAGTTCGTAAAGCATATTGATCTTACTTGATTTAGATAATTTACACGAAAAAACTAGCGAGAGCTGACAATAGACGTTACTTAATTTAGATAATTTACACAAAAAAACTAGCGAGAGCTGACAAATTTTGTCTGTCAATGATGTTGTTACGATGACTGGTAATTGTATCAGCGGTGGCAGCTTCCACTTGGTTTGCGCCTGCAACACACGGTTATTTTGGGATGGGGCTGTAGGCATAGGGGATAAATAAAGCATGTTTAATGGTGTAAATGGTCTCGGAGACATCGTTATTTACTAAATTGATTGGCAATAAACTGTTCGCGGTTTTACCTGTCTTTTATATATTGTTGCTATCGGTTATCGCTATTTCATGCTTCGTATTCTTTTGCTGGTTTGATATATTTTATGTGCACGGGTCTGATTATTCTATTATCGCTTATACATTGTAATTTAATTTTGTTTTTGGATACAATTTCGGTGATTGTGTACGGTCCGGAAAATTTTGGAGGTAATTTTGTGGAATGTCTTAATCTGGCGTCGAATAAAAGTCTTTCGTGTCAGTAAACGACGTCTCCTATTTATGGTTCGATGTAGTGTCTTCGCAGGTTGTAATGGCGACGTTGTTACGGGCACGCTTTTGATAAATTTGATTTTGCTAATTCTTCAATACCTTTTAGATGTTTTGATTTATCTGCGTATTCTTTAGTATCAATTGGGGGACGGTTTGAGTTGTCGGTGCGATTGGTTTGGGCTTTTAATGTGAGAAGTTTTGTAACTCTCTTCTGTTGTTTAATAATGCTGTTGTAAATCCTGTGGAATCGTGTTTAGCGGTATTTAAAGCGAAGCAAATTTCCAGTAAATATTTATCACAGTCTTTGTGTTTATTCTTTGCAGGTTGTGCAATCATAGTTCCTACGACACGGTTAATTCTCTCTACTGGATTTGCTCGTGGTGTATATGGGGTTTTTAGTTGATGCGTTATTTCAAAGGTTTCGGCGGTGTCTCGGAAAATTTTATTTACATATTGTGGACCGTTATCGGAAATTATTTGTTTCGAAGTGCCAAATTGGTAGATTATTTTGTCTTTTAGTGCTTAGGTTACGGTTTTAGCTGTTGCGGTTCTTAATGATTTAATTTCCACTCATTTTGTGAATGTGTCTTTGAATACAGCCAGGTATTGGTGTCCTTTGGACGATCTGGTTATTGATCCTATTAAATCTGTGTTAATTGTGTGCCTTTTCTAGAGTAGACTAATTTTTTTCTGCTGGTGTTAATGCTCTGCTTACGTAAGAAATTACTCCTTGGGTATTGTCTTCGATGTCTTGCGACAGAACTGCTCATAAGCCTTCGTCTGTAGCATCGGTTTGTAAAACTAATTCTTTTTTGAAGTCAGGACAGGATAAAATAGGTGTATTGGTTAAATGTTTTCAATTGTTGAAATGCTTGTTCGTGATTTTTGGTCCAATTGAATTTAGTTCCTTTTTTAACAGGTTATGTAACGGTGTGGCTGTACATGTGAAATTTGAGATGAATTTGCTGTACCTACCAGGATGCCATTCCTAAGAAGCTTCTGACTCCTTTGGTATTTTTCGGGCTTTCCATTTTAATTACGTCTACTACTTTTTCAGGATCGGTATGAAGTACTTTTTCGTTAAGTACGTGCCCTAAATATTTGGTCTTGGTCTGGCAAAATTTCCATTTGTCTCTTTGCAGTTGCAAGTTTGCATCTGTCAGTTTTCTGAAGAACTTTTGTAGATTTTCTAGGTGATCTTCAAATAATGTTGCGGTTACTATGATGTCGTCAAGGTATGCGAACGCATAAGGTTCAATTTTTGGTCCTATAACTAAATATAGTAGTCTCTGTAAGGATGCACCAGCACTGTGGAGTCTAAATAAAGTTACACGGAATTGAAAAAGTCCTTTACCAGGTACTGTGAAGGCGGTTAATGGTTTGCTCTCTGGTTCCAATGGTACCTACCAGTATACGTTTTTTAAATCTAACGTAGTTCTATAGCGTGCCCCTCTTAATTTGTTGAGGATATTCTTGATGTACAGTATGGGATATGCGTCGGTTTCTGTTATTTGATTTAACTTACGGAAATCCATGCAGAATCGGTATTTTCCGGACGGTTTCTTTATAAGTACTACGGGTGAATTATAGGGACTATGTAACGGTTCGATAATGCCATCTTGTCTACTTCTTCATTTATAACCTGTTGTAGTGCAGGGCTTTGGAGGTAATACCGCTGTTTTACAGATGTAGCGTCGGGTTTAAGTTTTATTTTGTACTTTATTTGATCGGTGGGTCCGGAAATGTTGTCGAACTGTTCAAGTTCATCGGCAAGGAATTGTTGCAAACGGGTTGTTTTCGGTTTTTTGTAGGTTTTAAAGACCACAAATTGCGTTGATTCCTTTTTGGTGCTGTAGTGGCCAGTTGTAATTAGATTTTAGTATTTTTCGTAGCGGATCTATATGTACACGGGTTTTATTTAAAAAATCTATGCCAAGTATCAGGTCGGTTGCTAATTGAGAAATTACTCCAACATTTAACTTAGTTTTCCTCTTTTGTATTTTTATGAATACCGGGGTGTTTGCGATGATAGTGATAGTTGCACCGTTTGCCAGTTGAATTTCTTGATTTTTTGCGGATATATTTATTCGGTTATATTCTGGAATTTTGTTTGCAATTGTATCGTTAATGAAGGACTGTTCAGAAGCAGTGTCTATCAGTGCCAATAGAGATTGACCAGAGATTTGGACTTTTAAGAATAGTCTTCTGTCTGTATTTGTCAGATTTTTTACGCTACTTGTTTACTAAGGAATCGGCGTTTGTTTTTTTTACGTTCATTGAGGATCTCGGTTGACCAATTACTTGTGGTTCGGTTTTTATTTTAGAGATACGTTTTGCCGGTTTACGGGAGACCTCTGTTGTTACCGCTAACTGTTTGCGTTTCCCTGTCTCTTGCAGTTACAATTCTTTCTTAATCCCTCCAGTTTTCCGCAATATGAACAAAAAAGTTTTGGTTTAGAGTAGCAACGATTTCTTCAATGTCCTTTATTTCTACATCTCCAACATGTTTCTTCACGGATGTACGTTGGTGACGGTATTTGTATTTTATTTCTTGTTGTGGTTTTTGTTTTAATGGTTTTACAGACATAATTGATTTCATTACTTTTTGGGTTGGTAGGCGGTTTCTGAAATAAAAGCTTGAGTGGGCGTTAGTGGTGTTTTGAATGATTCTGCCTAAGCAACTTTGTTTTCGTATTCCTCTCCGGCGATCATTAATTAGCTAAGATTCGTGAAATATTTTCTACGCATGTATATTTTGTATTCCGGTTTAAGGTTTTCATAGATTGGTTCTAGTTCAGCTATGTATTGACCGTAACGGCGTATTAGGGTTTGAATTGCCATTATATGCATTTTTATGGCTTCGTCGGTGCCTTGTGTCCTTGACTTGATTTCTTCTTCCATTCTGACTAAGAATCTTGGCGGTAAATAGTTGGATTTAAATGATTTGATAAAATAAATTGCGTAGTCGGTTGATCTGCAGTTTCAGATTCTTCATCTGTACATGGATCGTATGCTGCGGTTTCGGGATTCATCTCCGTTGTTTGCGTGGAGGACGTGAATTTATGTACGTTGACAGGCTTTTTCTCAGTTCGTTGACGGTACCTTGATCGCTCAAGTTTCTTTTTCGCAGTTCGGTTCGTAATTCAGATTCTTTAAGGGTATAAATCCACGATGTCTTTGTTTGTTCCTCCGGTTGTGACATTCAGCGGTATACTCTGTAACAAATAAATAGGATGTTTATTGTACTTACGGTTTAGGATTGGTTGCCATTGTATTTTTTTCCCTTTGTATGGGTCGTATGCGGTTATTTTGCTTCGGACAATAATTAAACCCTTTATCTCGGTTTTATACTAGGTTTAATTCAGTTGGGCGCCATTTTTCCCTGTAACGTTTCAGTTCTCAGTGAAAAGTAGACAAAGAATATATAGAATTTGCATTCTACTCAGTGATAGCTCAGCCATGCGGGGATGGTTCTTAACGTGGCTTTTAGTAATTCTGGAGGTTCTTACCTCGTCTGGTCCAGTTTACGCTGGATGTCGTTTGTGCAAATGACATCGCTCGGACTTTGGTCATGAAACGAACTTTAATTAATGGTCGTCTCAGTTGGCGGCGGTATTAAAAAAATATGTAAGAATAATAATTCATTTACAGAAATATATGGCAATTGAAACATAAATAAAAATCAAAATCAAAATCACGCCAGTTCGGTAACAAAATAAATATAAATCTCTGACAGCAGACAAAGTAAATCGTCTGCAATTATTCGCGTATGTGTATTAAGTCAGTAAGCGTATGAGGCTTATTTGATTTGAAATTTCTGCGGCGTATGGACAAGCGGCGGAGGCAATGTTCCTTGGCTTGATCAAGTCCTGCTCTCCTGATATGTTTTTAATGCAAGGGTCGGCAGTATGCTTTGCGGCCTGTGCACGAGCGCGTCGCTCTCAACAGCGGTTGTGGACATAGTTCATGTCGGGGGAGGTCGTAGGCATGGGGTTAGCGGGTACTCGCTACCTTGGTTGCCACGCAATACGGAGCTAAACGTCTCTATTAAAGGCGTTGTTTGCAAACCGAAAATCAGCAACTCATCTGCAAACGACGGAATGTTTCGTATGATGTACGACTTCGGTACAGTGTAACCGTGCATCCGCTATCGTTACAACCCAACGCAAGACAACGATGAAGGACTCTTGGCGTTGTTCACAGATAGTTACAGAGCAACTTGTTTGTGATCGACTCTAAGACGGTTTAGTTTTTAGTCCGGCAGTGCTACCGCCAGGAACGCTTAGTTACGAGGGTCTATCCTCATTCCAGAGCAACAAATATCAGGGCGTCGTTGTAGAATCTCTGTATTGAGATCCAAAGGACATCGCGTCAATCTCGCTCCAAAAATTAATAATAAAATAGCTTGACATTACAGAAACGTGTTTACAGTCTTTGCACTAGGCAACATCCCGCACATAGTCTCATACGAAGACTGATTCGCAGCTCGTGAAAGCGTCTTATTTATACTTAAATTTTTGTTCGCGTTCTTTATTCAGCGAAGATCAATTCGGGCGGTTCTCTCTGTCTGTTATATTATCAATACGGATAACAATTGCATGTGCTTTAAATAATTCGTTTGCATAACGATGTAATATTTCGCAATAACTTTTAATTAGTTTTTACTATTTAATTATTATTTAACTCATCTGAGATTGTTCTCGTGTTAATTATTATTAATTATCAAAACAATCTTGACTGATTTCGGAGGGTAACTGATAATACCTGTGTCAGGTTATGCAATCTTTGTTGATTAGTTTCTAGCATTTTTATTACAGCTCTTAATTAAGCAATTTCTCTGTATTTGACACTTTCTTAAAGCTTGTTCTGTCTATAATCTTACACTTCTAGAATCACTAATATATAGCCAAAAAGTTAACAGTTTTCGAGTAAAACAATAAACACATGTAATGTAATATTAAATTTTAATAAATTACAAACTGTTTAAGTAGGCTGACTTTAACAAAACATTTCGTTAGTATAAAACTTAAGGTAGATACGTTTTTAAAGAAGCTGCTGGAAACGTCCACATCCAACTTCAATACAGGCCTGAATCCTGTAACGTATTGATGGTCGAACATATTCAATAATTCCCCAGGTTTGTGGAACTGTTCGGTAGGCTGCGTCAGTGCGATTCCTCAATTCGTAGTCATTTGCAATGGGTGCCTTATAAATCAGATGTTTGACATGACCCCATGAAAAAGTAAGGAATTTAGGTCATATGAATGCGCGGACCAGGGCTGTATCCCTTCGTGGGCTACCCATCGACTTGGGAATACTCTATTAACTATTGCCGCGTAATTAAACTGAAGTGCCATTATGTATAAAGTGCATTCTGTGCCTTAATTTCAGTGGCACGTCATCCAGTTGAACAGACAACTCCTCCTGCATAATATTCCTCGTTAACCTCCCCGGGCCAATAAAATGGTCTCCAGCAATCTCAGCCTATACATTGATCGAGAATTGTAGTTTATGGCGGCTTTCAATTATTAGGTGCGGATTATTATCCGCCTATATGTAGTTATGGTGAAAATTCGCTATTGTGGTTCCAGAGAAGATAGTCTCGCCAGTAAAGAGTATTTCTCCCAAAAAATGAAGCATTGTCGAATTCTTCCTTGCATCCAACGGCAAAGAGCTACACTCTAAAGATAATCTGCTACTAAAAGCGCCTATACCCATTGGATATGATATGGATATGGTTTTCCAATATCCTAAAAACTGTTGTGTGGCTATTGTTTAAGCTTCGTTTAAACTGCGTGCGGCGTGATGTATACTGCATGCTGCGTGCTGCTTTCTGCATATTGTATGCTGCGTGCTGCATGCTGCATGCTGCGTGCTGCATGCTGCACGCTGCATGAAGTGTGTATCCTGCAGCACGCAGTGTGCATGAAGCACACAGTAGCAGCAATCAGTATGCACCTCGCAGCAAGCAGCATGTAACATGCAGCAGCATGCAAAATGCAGCATGAGCCGTGCATCATACAGCATTCAACACTAAACACGCATTATGCGTCATGCGGCATCCATCATTCACCACGCTTCATGCAGCACGCACCATGGGGCACCAAGTGCGTAGCATGCAGCACGCAGGATGCAGCACACAGCGATGAGCATTCAGAACGCAGCATGTAGCATGCTGCACGCATCACACAGCATACAGCAAGCAGTACGCGGCCCACAGTTCACGCGCAATGTGTAGAAATTTAAACATTAACGATGCAACAGCTTTTAGGATATTGAAAAACCATGTCCATATCATATCCAATGAGTGCAAGCTCTTTTGGCAATAATGTGCGTGCAAAATGCACAACTATAAGATGGAATACGGTTTGTGCCCTGGTATGTATGTTATCTCTAGGAGGTTTATCATGGGGTAGATCTGGAGTTGCGGGCACCACTGCGTCTACTAAATATAGATTGAAGCCACACACAGAAAACATCATTCTAAAAAAAGAAATTGGGAAAGTAAACATTCAATACAAAAATTATTTACTCAACACAAAATCAGAAATTTTATATAACTGCACAATGGTTTTAACAATTAAATACAATAAATTAAAATTTAAGCTTTGAAGAATATTTCACAAATTAATTTTTATCACTTCAAACTTAGCAAATTCGCAATAACAGAATAATTAAGAGTACTTACAACTTAGTAATTTTCGTAGGTAGGTTTTCATTCTTTCAAAGCTAGCTCCGAAGGATTAGGACTTCCTAAAAAGTTGTTGAAATAAATACATAATTATAAATACATAAATTTTAAATCTAAATAATGTCTATGACAAGTCAGTTGTTTCTTTAGCGGACCTTGATGGAATTTAAAATGGTTCGTTGTGCGTTGATACGATAATTAATTTCTTCCAGGCATCATCTGAATGTATCAGGAACGTAACCAGGTTTAACTTGAAATCAAGCTTGAACAAGGCCTCTCAAGACGGAGTCTTGATAGATTTAGTCTATAGCAATCAAAACAAAATAAAAACTACCTATCGTCACTGTGATCTGTATTGGTGATGTGTCAAGGGAATAATTTGTTTAAAAAACAACTTAATTTAAATAACATCTGGAGACAACGGAATTCAGTTAAAGAAGCACAGGCTGGACAATTTGGCGATGGATTCGTTTTTATAGACGCCATCCCTTCAAACTTCTGATCTACACCCCATAATCAATATACTTTATTAATTATCATAACAGTTTCAATGCAGTCACAAACAGTGCACATCTAGCTCTTTAACACCATCTCTGTCGAGCCTCATACCTCGTCTCTTGCTAAAACCCACCTTCTTGATAAAAAAAACGGCTTGTTGCCATAAATTTTATCGCGACCTTCTAAATATTAAATATTAAGATTTTTATATATAACTTTAAAACTAAAATATGAAAGTGAAATAATTTTGTAATACGTTAACATTAAGAAAACATAATAATAATAGAATTCCAAGCTTAAAATAATTGAGCTTACTAATAATGCAATTATTATAGTGAAAATAAATCGCAATGAATGTTGTAACTATATAAAATAAAAGTATAACTCGTTACCAAGGTTCATTCAAAAAATTTAACGTTGGTAACCAAATGCGGTTAACAAATAAAACATTACAATTCTTAAATGCAACAGCAGATTATCTTTAAAGAGTAGCCAATGCCAATCGATGCAAGAAAGAATTCGGCAAAATCTTCATTTTTTGCGTGAAATCTATTTAACGATGAGACTGACTTCTCTAGAACCACAATAGCGAATTTTTATAATAACCATATATGGACGGATAAAAATTCGCACCCAATAATTAAAAGCCGCCATTAACTAAAATTCTCAATCAATGTATGAGCTGCGATTGTTGGAGATACTTTTATAGGCCTACTATTTCTACCAGGGAGTTAGTGAGGATCTTTCTGGAAGAGAAGCTGTCTGTGCAATTGGATAATGTGCAAATGAAATTAGGGCACAAAATGCACTTTATGCAAAAAGGCACCCCAGCACACTTCAGTTTAATTGCGCACCAATATTTAAATAGAGTATTCCCAAATCGATGGGTAGGCCGCAAAGACATACAGCCCTCGTCCCCGCGTTCATCTGACCTAAATTTAATACTTTTCCATGGGGTCACAACAAACATCTGATTTATACAGCGCCCATTGCAAATGTCGATGAATTAAGGAATCGTACGAAACAATTCGACATAGCCTGGGAATATTTGAATATATTCGTCTATCAATGGGTCACAGGATTTAGGCCCGTAGTGAAATTGGAAGTGGACATTTCCAACAGCTTCTTTAAATAAATATCTACCATATGTTTATTGCTTTACTCGAAAACCGTTAAGTTCAAGATAAACTGTAAACAGTTAAAGAAATGTAAACAAATCCGGGCACTAAACACAATTTTTCAGCATTATTTTTTCACCTATTAAAAAGTTCTAACAAAGAATATCGCAGGTGTTTCCATCAACCTTTAGAGGTGTCGCAAGGGAAAATTAAAGACTCCACGTAACTTTGGATGAACAGTCAATTGCTATATTCACAATTTATATACATACATATACATACACACGAGAGCTAAGGCCTTTGCTCCGCCCTTGAGTCATTTATACGCCGAAGAAACTATTTATTTCCACGTAAAGTAGTTGGCTAGTATGTCTAGACAAACACTACAAAACTACAAGTTTAAACCTTAGCGCATAGGTGGAGCGTTCACAACTGTCATCACCAAGAAAATGTTACAAAGGTTCATGATCTTGTGTTGCAAGATCCACGAGTGACATTAGGCAAATATATGAGGCTACAGGCCTATCATACCATATGGTATACAATATAATTATGAAGGAATTGGAATGAAAAAGTTGTCTGTAAGATGGGTACTACGAATGCTAACAGATGCTGGCAAACAGACACAAATAAACATTCACTGTTTAACACGATATAGACCAGACAAGGAAACTTTTCTTGCCTGATTGGTAACCATGGATGAATCTTGGATTCATTACTATTATTCAGAAACAAAAATACAAAGCAAGACATGGACATATCGGAGCTATCCACCACGGAAAAGATTTAAAACGCAACTATCGACAGGGAAGGTCATGTTATCCGTGCATGGGTGCGTGCGTGCATGAGTGCATGCGTGCGTGCAGGCGCGGGTGCTGGCGCATGCATGGGCATGCGTTCGGGCGAGCGTATGTATGGGTGTGCGTGCGTATGCGTGTGCCTTTGAACAAGATATCTCAAAAACTAAAAGTCGTATATGAAAAAAAAAATATTTAAGTTTGTATTCACTAAGGTACATGACCGCAACAATTTCACTAAAATCGGGTAACCGGAAGTGCCAGTTTACTCTTGTTATTTTTCGATTTTACGCGATTTTCGGCTGTAACGATTTTTTTAAAATTTGTTGTTTTCTTAGGCATTTAATGTCCTTCCATTCCATTAAAACAGTTTCGCAGAAGTACTTTCACCATTAACCATAAACAAAAAAACTATGAAACTAAAAGTCCTAGATAAATGAATATTTATATTTGCGGTCCTAACTACGTTTGCATGCTAAATCAAGAATTTGGTTAAAATCGAATAACCGGAAGCATAGCTATAATTCTGTTATTTTTAGATATTTTCCGAATTTTTCGTATTTCACGATTTTCTCGAAATTGGCTGTAACAATTTTTTTAAAACTTATTGAATTTCTTATCCATTTAATGATCTTTTATACAGTTTAGGTTGTTTTTCAGAAACTTCCGTAAATCGAGTAATCAGAAGTACCTTCATCGTCAACTCTTAGTAAAATAACTATGAAATTAAAAGTTGTAGCTAAATAAAAATTTATATTTGGGGCATAACTACCTTTGTATGCCAAATTAAGAATTTGCTTAAAATCAAATAACCGGAAGTTCCACTTCATTTCTGTCATTTTTAGATATTTTCAGAATGTTCATTTTTCGCGATTTTCATGAAATCGGCTATAACTATTTTTTTAAAACTTAGTACTTGTCTTAGCTACTTAATTCCGTTTTATATGAACTTAGCAGTTTCTCTAATAAAGTTTGGAAAATCGAGTAACCGGATACACTTAAAGTGTTAATTGTGAACAAAATATCTCTAAAACTAAACATCGTATAAAATTAAAATCTAAAATCCAATTTTTCATCCTCCGTACGTAAGAGGTGAGGAATTTAGTTAAAATAGAATGACCGGGAGTGCCATTTTATTCATGCGATTTTTAAGTCTTTTTGCATTTTTCACGAAAACAGCTAAAAAGTGTTTTTTAAAGCTTGCTACGATTATTACGTCTTTAATACCCTTTCACGTGATCTTAACGGTTTCTCTGAAAAAAGGCGTTGAAGCAAGTTATCACAGAAAATTTTTGGAGTTAAGGAGCCTTTCGCGTTTCCAGTAACCCGGATGGGTGACCGTTTCAATTATCATTTCCAAAATAAACTTAAATAATAATTTAATCATTAGTGGACACTATTTACATATCTATATAAGTAACAAAAAGTCGTGTTGTCCCACACGAGATTTTTAATTTTGTTTTAGATTAAATTTATTTTCTAATTCCAAGTACATTGTTAAAAATATTATAATTATTCAATATTATTTATTTAAAACTGTCCATTCCAGTAATGACAATTAAATGTATTTTATTTTTGCTGTAATAAAATTTACGAACTAGAAAGCCAAGAAGTTAAAATTTAAAGCTTGAACGGTATCATTGCATAAAGAAAAAATCTCAATTTATTTTAAATTATATTTATGCCTGCACTCAAGTGCAGGTTGAAATATTCCCTATTGCAAGCAGATGTAATAAACCGGTTAACCTTACTACCATACCTATTTCAACACTAAGGAACCAGAACGTCGATGGTGCCAGTTAGGCCACAATAGTGCCAGTTAGATAAGTTATAATATTTTCTGATTACACCCTCTTGGTACACTCTACGAAAATCGCTTATGTTTAGATATGTTTTCCAAATGGCACCCTCGTAAAACCTTATTTATGGGTTACTTTGATGACCTAGAAGCTAAATATGAACGGAAACGTACTGGCAACAGAAATTGATGCTCCTACGTATGATGATGCCACAACGTACATATAAACCCATTTTGGGCGGCAATACGTAGTTTTACGTCAAATTTATAAATTTTAAGGTTCATACATCATATGTCAAATTTATAAATTTTAAGGTTGACCTTTTCCATAATTATTAATATTTCTGCATATCATTTTAAACTCTCCATTGTTCATATTTAATTCTATCAGTATTTAATTAAGAAAAAATCCATTTAGTAAAATCTTTAAACCATTCGAATATTTGTATTTATTAATACATATTAGTTTTAATTATATCATAGCAATATATATATATATATATATATATATATATATATATATAT
>JAHWXV010017584.1:0-14139 GCA_024586415.1 Phrixothrix hirtus | reverse complement strand
ATATATATATATATATATATATATATATATATATATATATATATATATATATATATATATATATCTAGGTGATCATTACAAAACTTTCCAGCTACAATAAACACAACAACGCGTCGATTTTATTCGGTATGTGGACATTTTTTGAGCTTTAAATCGTAGTAATTGAGTCGAACCCCACTATCCTAGCGCATCTACATAAAAATCTTATATAGGATTGATTACCCGCTTTGTGACAAATCATTTGAAAAGTACTTTTATTCTACATTCAGTGATGTATGACACTTGGACATTTTATTTGGTTCGTAATTATTTTTGAGTAAAATCTGTAATTTGAAGAATAAATATTTTCTACAAAAAAAGAGAATTTGAAAATAAAAGGACTGCTAATTATAATTCAAGCAAAGTGACCACCATTTTGTTCCAGACAATAGTAAAGCCTGCTCTCAAATTATGTCCTGATTTTCGCCAATGTTTCTGGCGATATAGTTTGGATTTTTCTGTTATCTTAAACCGATGCTCTCCTATTGTTTGTGGTTGAGTTTTATACACAACTGATTGAAGATGGCCCCACAGGAAAAAATCCTTGGCCCGAGGTGGCCATTCAACTGGTCCTTTTCTACCTATCCACTAGTTTGGAAAAGTGATATCTAAACAATTTCGTACCGCCACGTTGTAACGGAGAGGTGCTCCGTCTTGTTGGAAGAAAAACTCGTTTTTCTGAACTATTTAATTGCCTAAGTTATCTCCTTGGTTCTCTATACTTTCAATAATCAAGGGATTTATTGCATTTTCTAACATTTCATGATATAAATCACCGTTAAGGTTTTCTTCAATAAAAATAAGACCGATGATGGCGTTTCAGAGAATATCGGTCCTAACATTTGCTTTTTCTGGCCGTTGCCAATGGACTTTATGGAATAAGTATGGATTTTCATTGTACCAGTACCTGCAGTTGTGACGATTAGGAAAACTATTTAAATAGAAAGTGCATTAATCACTACATCAGATGTTGGATATACGTGTTTCGTTACTATTACTTTTGTCTGCCATATTTTCGCAGAATTCAATCCTTCCATCAAAATCATCATCAAAAAGTTCATGAGCAATGTGAAGTTTCTAGGGATAGTATTTATTTGATATTGCTGTTTTCTGGGCAGAGCTATAAGACAATTGGGTTTCAGATAGTGCTTTCCGTAAAGAAGAATGGGGATTAATACCCAAGTGTCCCAAAACTTCTATTTGTAGTATTCTAATACCTGGACGTTGCTTATTAATAATAGAACCAAAGTCTAAAATTTTTTTTATAAGGTCCAACACACATCGGCGACTTACGTTGTTATCGGGATGCCTTCCATTAAACTGCTTAGCAGTGCGCCTAGCAGATTTATTATTATTCATATACAGCAATACTATTTCTGTACGATTCTGTATTTTGGAATAAAGCCAGAAAATAGGAAATCAAATTATCCACATACATGCACTTCACGATTACTACTTTTCAAAACTAATATTAAATGAAGAAGGCATGCTTGATAATCTTTTATGCAAAAGTCAGGACAAAATGTGAACGCATACTTTACTATTGTAATTTCGTTTCTTAAAGTGTTTTTGTTCGCAACGCGTCATGATTACATGATTAGTAATCTTTATAAATTTTAAAACAATAGTATTTGTAACAGACATTAGAAAATTGATTACAAAGATACACATAATTAAAAACACTAGCTATTATTCAATTTATTAGTGAAATATTATGAAATAATAAAAAGTTTTGTAATAAATTAAGGGACTTTTAATTATAGCATTAAATTAAGGGTTAATAGTTGTCAGAAACATCTCAAGGATATACAACATTGTCTTTGTAAATTGTTTTTCTAACTCATTAAGAAAACTAGTAAAAATATTTCAACTTTTCAAATAATACAATAAAAGTGGGTTATGGATTTCTAAAAGATGGATTCCATTTCTTTATGGCAATTTTAACCAATAAACTATTTTTGTTATTAAACAAAATAAAGGCACACAAAAATCAATTTAAATGTAAAACCTAACACTCATTTCATTGTTTGATAACCAATACCCGTTCGGTTCATACTGAACGTGTGAAACTGACAGTGTACGAGGTTTGATCAAAAAATTCCAGGACTTTAAATTGCGCGCCAACGGAAGGTAGGAGCGCAGTGTACAAATCTCAATCGAAAACAATAGATGTGCGACTTAAGCTAACGGAAGAAACCAGACGTATATCTCCAGAAACATTTACAAACGTTAGGACATAATTTAAACGCAGACTTTACTATTGAACACCTAATTAACTGATATCCTTTTTAATATGACAATAAATGTTGTTTGAATTGTGATTAATAGTTTTTTATTTTCAAATTTTTCGTTTTTTGTAGAAAAGTTCTATTCTCCAAATTATAGATTTTATTAAAGAATAACTAAGTTACGAACGAGTAATGTCGTTTTCCGATTAAACTGAAGTTAACTCCCTAGTTTCTTTGTTTCCTGATTTGAGTCTCTATTTTGTGTGTTCTAATTCTCAACGTTGACGTGCTCGTTATGGCTTCCTTTTTAATATTATTTATTTATCATTTGATTATCACTCATTGTTTTCGCATATTTTTGTATATTTTGCCTAAATTGGAGTATATTTGTTATATTTTTAATATGTTGTCAAATAGCTCGATTTTATTTGACAAGTTTGTGTTTCTAATTAAATATTGCAACTATAAGACGCCACTGGACATTCATTTCACTTTATGCTGTAACTTTTCTTTAACGAATTTATCTTTTTATAAAAAATAGTCATCTGTTTGTAATTACAGTTATACTTGGTAACTTTGGGCATTTAATTTAATTTAAAGCTGTAGTATTTATTAAAAAAGTTGAGATATTGTGGCATGTTAATAATCTTCCAGAATATACTAGATGAGTTATTCTGACTGAGCGTTTGGTATTAATACTTCTTTTTGGTTTTCATGGTGTTATTTTTAAATTTTTCCGTTGACGCAGATTTAGCTCCCATTTATCCGGGAGTTTTTTAATTTTGTTATATTAAAAAATCGTTCATTAATTCGATTATGTATTGCAGGCGCCGTCAAGGTATAATTTATGTATAAGCGGGAATGCTACAATTTACCGGTTGCGATATGTACGAATTCGAAGAAGAGTTCATTGCCTACTCACTGCGTGAAGGCCGCCCGATTTGAGGTTAAATGTATAAGAAATGTAAGTTAATTTACAGTAAGTAGTCTTTATTTCCTTTTCATTTTCATAAACTCAAATCCGTTTTTAATTTTATTTTATAATTAAAGTCAGTTTTATAATCATCGATTAATTTCCGATTTATTTTATAAACAAAAAATACCGCAAGAAATCGGTTATTCGAAATGCATATTTTTTGAATGGTTGTTAAAGGTGTGAGCTTTAATAGCTTTGTATAAAGCAGGTGCCAATCTTAGCAATTTTTTCTTATTTGTATAAATCTATCAAATAAATTTCGTAATAACAAACGTACGATAAGCGTACTCCGAACAGTTATTGTAATTCGCATTTTTATTTTTAACTCCATTAAATGTGACGCCATTGGTGGAAGGTTATATTAAGTTCTTTTCCTATTATTATCTTTAAGACCTACATATTTTTAATTAAGCATTTATTCTAAAATGATCTTCCTGTATTTATTTACATACTATGAAGTTAAGTATTTTTTCCAATTATTAACCAAATTGTCTATTAAAAACTCGTTCTGAAATTTCGTTAAGTATTTTCGTTAATCCGGGTAAATTATAAATGAGTATCCACTATTATAATTCCTATCATTTAGTTTCAGAAACTAAAGTAGATATTTATACACCAAGGAGGTTATGTAGATGATAATGCTCGATGGGCGTTATCATCTAGTAACTCCAGTGGTGAATACAAGATTTTAGTTTTCGCTTCGCTATTATTTACTTATAACTATATAACTATACCAGCCGGGGCATTGTTAACGGGAGTTGTGAGTTTATAATTCCCTCATATGCATAACTACCACTAATGATATCTCGACTGTTATAGTCAGTTTTATGTATCTTGAATAAGTAAATAATAGCGAAGTAAAAATAAATATATGAAAATATTTCAGTTCTAGAAAATATTCTTTGTTAGACCACAATGTTGAGGCGACTGACGTAATTTAAGTAATGCAATCTTCCATGTGCATTGAAGGGAAACAAATTCACTGTAAAGCAAATAAGTTAGAGAAAGAAGTGTAGAACCTGGAAAGGAGGTTCTCGAAAGTTTTTCCCAGGTGTCACGTTACCTGCTGATTAACTGTTGACAATTAAGGATGCTATTGTCTGTCTGGTTAGGCGTCGATCCCTGATTTAATTTTATGGTATCAATGTCACTGAAAAGCATATAATTCAAATTTAATAATTATATGATTTTCCATTATTGGCCGTTTCATATGCAAGGTTTCCTAATATTTTCCGGACCAAGTTAAGATGTTTTAGGTTTAAGTGATCTTCGGCAGCTTCTCAATATTTGAAGTTCATGTCATTAAATTCTGGTTGTATATCAACTGTTTAACTTAATATTAATTTCATTCAGAGTGAAAGTTATGGGAAGGGCAGTAAGTGATGCTACTCTGTTTATTTTTGTTTCTTCGGTTACTTAAAATTTAGCGAAAAAACTCAAACTTATTTTTATTGTAAAAGTAGCCCCTCGCATAACATAAAAATCGCGATTATAAAAATTAATACAGTTTCGCGCGTTTTAATGTTATTAATAATTAAGTTCAAAAAGACAATGTAAAAGATTAAAAATTCGCGGAGTGCGGGAAACGTTTAATAATTAAAACAATTATATATATATATATATATATATATATATATATATATATATAAATGTTTGTAAATCCAGTATCTTGCCTCATTAGAATTAGACAAACTACAAATACTGTATTTAGATAAAATAAGTTAAGTGTATATAAAAATAAAGACTTCATCATTTTAAATATTATTGCGCAACATGTCGCAAGTTCGATTACAATAAATTATCCCAAAGCGCTAGAAAGAAATAACAAATAAGTTACGCTAGTAGAATAAAGACACAGCTTTCTAAATTAGTATATAAAAAGCTATTCAAGAACCCTCAAGACACTTCGATTTCGATTGCGAAATCGGAGACATCGAGTTGGACACTCATGGTGGGGATCGTCTAGTAAATCAACCTTTGATTTAAAATATATAACCGAGCCTACGAACCTAGTTTGCACTTGGAAGGTTGTCAATGTTACCATCTTCACCAACTGTGTATTGTTGCTAGAGCAACGAGTGCCTTCGATGAAGGCAGTTGCTTGTGCTATAAGATAACTGGAGTACCCTGAAAGTCATCGTCATACGTTGAGCGTGGTAGTCTTAGCTTGCTGTGGCAGTTGTCAGTACGACTCGGCAGACGATTCTGATAGACCCGCTTAAAATTCGTGAACGCGCGCCTTAGTTACTTGTGCCATAAAAGTCGCAACGCTAGCATTCAGACCGCAAAAGGAAATATAACAGGAGTACATAAATACTTAGGCTGATTGTGAACCATTTTGCGTACCAATGCAAGAAGCATTGATACAAGATCCGTTATTAGACAATTTTCAAAAGCATTCTAGCATTTGCTTAAGGCCTCTAGAAATTAATTATCGCTGATAGCAAGCCCTACTCACGAGAAGTGCTAATTAATTTCATTGATACTAATCCAGTAATATCATGCGACCGTTGTTAAAATTAATGCTAGCCGAGACAAACTAACTACCTTTATTAACTGAACTTTGCGTAGTAAAATTTAATACTTAATTGTCATCGTTGTAGATGCAAACAGTTAAACAATCATATCATTTCATTTATTTCACATTGTATATATTTGTTTTAGTATTAGATGCTTAGGAAATCCTTCCATAATTATTTCAATCCTTCATCATTATTTTGTACACATTTTACCTTATAATTTTAATCATTCAGTTATTTTTATTAGAACAACATAACTTATGAAGGTTTATTGCCTTATCATTTCCAAACTAGTCTAGCTAGGCAAACAGAAAAGTCCACCTTCATCCGAGCTCTGTGAAAAGAACCTATCCTCCACGATCACTACCTGGACAAGAAAAATATAAATAATTTTTCCCTGCGACGTAACGTCACAATATTTATTATTTTATTCCACATATTAACCCAAACATCATAGTGTACGATTTGTTTTCTGTAAATATCTAGCGGAACTATTCAGTAACGATTCACATTTCCCATTAAATTTGTATATTAATTAGTATTACGAAAATATAAATATATTTTATGAACTGATGCAGCCCAATAACTAAATCGCTTATTATTTAACATATTGTAATATTATCAGCTGCTGGTGTACTTTTAGAAAAGTAATTCACAATTTTATCTGTTTACTCATCCTCATTTTTGACTGTATTAACTATAGGCTATTTGTTGGTATACTTGTATGAATTTGATCGTGTCTTTCATTTATTTAGTTTTACTTCTACGATGCACAGAATTCTTGTATAACATTGAGATGCAGAGGGTAGTTTAAAAAATTCTCACAGTAAGTTAACAAAGATTTAATGCAAATTTAATTTATTGATAATATAACATTACAGAAAACATTCGTAAAACCCTATTTATGTACATGTTGCATTTTAAAATGACTAGCAACTGCGTCATGTGTTTATGGTTCATTCACTTAAAACCACAAGTACATGTGTTGCTTTATTTCAAGGGTTCTCAAACAGGTTTTTATCATTTTCTTAACGAAATTGGTTTGGCAACGGCAAGAAATTTTTTAAAGCGAATGTTTTTCTCTTGATTTAGAACTGTCACCATGTCTGTGGTTCAAATTTTTCGGTAGATTCCAAAATCACCCTGTATGTGGGTATGTATCATGTAAAATGTGTTCTAAATTTCAAAATAATACATTTTCATTTACTAATAAACTTTTGCAAAAGTTACTAATGATCTGGTGCAACGGCGTGTTTCAAAATATGAGCCTAAAGCACGCCACATTTGGCACGTGACGGATTTTTTAGAAAGAAAGCACAAAGCTATAAACTGATAAGTATTAAATTGTTATAAATAACGAACCATAAAGACTAAATTAAGGTTTAACACCAAAAACCTAAATATCCAAAACCGTCAAAAACGTCTAATTCAAAAAAACCTTTATCTGAATTTTTGGACTTATCAAAAATACTAGCTGTAGTAGAGATGATAATTCGTTAACCGAGGAAATCGTTGCCACTTTTTAACTAATAAATAGGGGAAGCTTTCTAGTCATAGACAAGCGTTGCTTCCAATGTATCTGTGCTAAAACGTCTACCTCTTGTGCAAAAAATAATATAAGTGTAGCCGAGGTCTTAGTACCAAAGTATTTCGACTTTCTTAAAAGAACCGCCTGCGATCGTCTTCGTACATAATCTCACAGACGAGGTTCTTACGAGAAAACAGAGGGAACTAACCCCACAGTCAGGGGTCCACACTGGGACCTAGTTCTTTTAAAAATAACAACACAATCTCCAAGGATTAAATAATAGAACATTTTACTGCTGTTCAAAAAGTAAATCTATTTAAAAATCACGTCAAATTTAAATATCATCTTGAGCTTTCGATCTTTGCTAAAACTGACTAATTTATGTTAAAATAATCCTAGTCAAGCCGTAATTACACCCGCTTACTGAGATTTAAGTCTTGCACCTGTGGTTCAAAAGCCTCTATAGGAAATTATCTTCTGTGATAACGCTTCAAAAACCACTATAAGAGACCATCTCCTGTACCTGTTTTGGTACTTTTGGATTAAATTTAATTTTTTTCTTTCCATCTGTTCAAGATCCAAGGTGAATTTGATTTCTTTTTAAATAGCAACAGTGATATTTGGCATCGTTGGAAAGCGATTCAGCAATGTAACTATTGCATATTTTTTTTAAAATATGAGTAGAGAAACCACATTAAAAGTTTTTCTCCACTCATTAAGTGAACACATGCTGTTCAGTTTTAAAGAAAAGACTATTTACGCAAAGAGAAAGAATTTAAATTTTAATGATTAATGGATATGGTGAAAGAAAACGTAGTTATGCTGAAGTTTATCAAGTATTTAATGATTCACATCAAAGTAAAAGCATAAATAAATCGACAGTCGCTAAAACAATAAAAAGATACTAACGAAGAAACTTCTTTGAATGTTATGCTCGATGTCATGGATAATGGTAAAACATTAGCGCAACAGTTAGATTCTAGCTGTATAAGGTACAGCTGTTACTAGAATTAAACGAAGATGATTTTGTGAAACAGTCATGGAAAAAATAAATGATCATCCAAATTTTGCATTGAATATCATTTTCTCGGTTAAAGCTACATTTTGTTTAAATGGCCACGTCAATAGGCATAATTCTAAGTTTTGGATTAATACTAATCCGCATGGGATGCAGCAAATTCATACCCAGCATCCGCAAAAAAAATATTTGGGCAGAATTCTATGGCAGGAAGGTTACACGAAGAGATTTGGTTTCAGCAAGATGGAGCATTGGCACACTTTGGCGATACCGTAAGAAATTTTCTTAACAGGGCATTTCTAAATAGATGCATCGGTCGGGGCGGAGCAATCGCAAGGCCGGCTAGATCACCCGACTTGTCACCACTCGATTTTTTTGCGAGGACGTTTAAGAAGTCAAATATATGTTAATAAAGCCCAAAATATTGAAGATTTGAAAACAAGAATTCGACTACAAATGGTCGACATATCTTATATTTGGTGGGAGAATTCGATTTGGGAATTTAATCGTCAAATGGTAAACACTTTAAACATTTTTTATAAATACTTTTTTAATGATTGTAAATATCTTTTAGTTTTTTAGTTTTATTAAGTATAGACTTGAATGTTAAGTAGATAATTAACATTGAATTTCCTACATGCGTTTTTGTTTTTTGCCTTTCTGTTTTTGGACGATATTTATCGTCTCCAGTGTCGTTGTATTTATTTAATATTTTAGCAACAGTGAAATTATTTATGTTTTTATTTGGATGTGATTCATTAAATACTTGAAAAACTTCAGCATAACTACGTTTTCTTTCATCATATCCATTAAACATTGAAATTTTAATTCTTTCCCTTTGCGTTAAATATTCCATTTTTTGAAACTGAAGAAAAAACTAACTAAAACCTAGTTTGACATTAACGATTTTATTAAACAGTGCAAACACATCTTCAAAACAAACGTTTCATAGGCTCCTAGATGAATAAAATTTATTCACTTAGCTGAGCCGAGAAAAGCTTTTAATGTGATTCCTATACTTATATTAAAAAAAACTATGCAATAGTTATTTACCTAAAGTGAGCAAAAATTTTGTTTCAAACGATGCCAAACGTAAGTACTCTTGCTATTTAAAAGAAATCAAGTTGGTCTTGGATCTTTAACATATGGAAAGAAAGAAAATGAATATGTCTACGAAATTAGAATTCAATATCTCAAACTGTTCTTGAGATATTCCACCGTTTCCAAGCATAGTAGTTACCCTGTATATAGTATAAGTCAAAAGCGTAACATAAAGACCAATGCTAACAAACAAAGTCAGAGCTCAGAAACTAAATAACAAGCAAACCGTAGCTCACAGTGTTCCAAAAGTACACCTTATTTTTGCCTTATAGCTCACTTATAGACGTATATTCGCTGAGTCAATCTACTATCTAGGCAAATTTGGTTATTAATACCACCCAAAACGTCGTTACCCACTTCCTGGATTTTAGTGACAATCAATTTAAGGTTCATTTAATAACCAATCACGTATCTGCAGGAGGAGTTAAAAGAGCTTTCTTTTCTAAGCTTACTTAGCAAATTATACCAACTACTTTTGATAATTAATTTTATTCTATTTAGCGTTAAAAGTTGCTACTTTAACCAAAACCGAAAAGTTTCCATTTTACTTCAGGTAGGAATATGTATTTGTTAGATCAAGCTTGACTGAAACTGGATGGCACTCGCATTCTCTACATCATGACATTTAGAGGATTTATGAACGTCATTATCACTATATCTACGCCCGATTTCACAGTATACTGAACGACCTTCGTCCATCCTATTGCAACGTGCAGAGTTTAAGCATTAAAACTTGTAACGGGGATGATTGATCAGTGTTACAAATACCTCGGGTGTAGCTCTTAAGTCGGAGTTTGGGCACGTTGGATACTTCGGAAACTACATACCTAAAACTCATTTCATTTATGTACACCATAAAATTATTTACTATTTCTTTCAGAGCTAGGTGTACACTTTTCAAAATGTTAATTTTACCTGTATTTAATTAGATAGCACTGGAAATGTACATTATTTTAATTTAGACTATTTATAATTAATTTTAACTCAGGATGCTTGTTATTTTGAATTGCATTTCACTTTGATATTTATTTATCCTTGTATTTGCAACTATTTACGTGTACAGTGGTTATATTGCCTGTGTAATATAATCATTTATTAATTGTTTAAATAATGTTCAGAAATAGGGCTTTGTAACAGAAAAGTTATTTATTAAACATAATAAATCAAGTTCTAGAATGTTTGAGTTTTATTATAGGTATGAATCAAATTAAGTTAGGTGATAGCCGTTCCTTTTGTAATTACTAAACGTAGATGGCGTATTAATGCCATTTCTAGTTAGTATTTTTGTCGATATGAGTAATTCAGCACCATAATCTACAAAATAGTGTTTACTTGTTGGTACCACCAGATAATATTGGTTTTAACTTTGTTGTTTTCGCGAGTGAAATTTGATTTAGGTAATTACCGTTTCTGGTGTCGAATTATTTATAATTAACCTAGGTTTAATTAGCTGATTGTGGCCCTACATTCAGCGGTGGGTTTCTGTCGGTGAATGGTGGAAAAGATCTATCCAGTGGGTGACCTTTTCACAACTCTACGGATGGAATCCGAAGTGTATTCCACACCTCGGTGGATGTTATTATGATTAATTCTTGACCAAACGAAAATTGTACTTTCGTTCATTAATTGAAATTAGAAATGGCAGTAAACAAACTCGCTTACAGAATGTTCCGTTTCTCTTAATTTTGAATTGGCACGGCCTGTATTTAGCTTTACGGCTGCTCTGAATCAAATTTGAATAATGAAACGTAATAAAAATGTTTCGGTTTAGTGCGGAAATTTTAATATTTGCTTTACAAAGGATTAAACCATCTCTCGGTTATGAGGTGAATTATTCCTTATAATTCTCTTTTGAATATTTGAATTCTCAGACGAGATGTTCTTATCCGCAAAGGCGGTAAAAGTTCTCTGAATTTCGACTTTACAACGCGTGCTTTTATATGAAATTGTTATCTGTAACTTCAAGGAGAAACGACTTTCTAGTAGTTTAACTTGTTTAATTAATATATTCCACAATTAATTATTATACCATCGGATGCGCGATTTAATTCGCTCAAAGCAGTAATAACAATCATTAATGAGACTGCTTCTGGTTATTAATAATTAACAAAAATAGTTGTACAGGCTTAACTTAATTACATGAATTAACAAAAATAAAAGTTATGCATAATATAGTAGCTAATAATACGAATTAATCCTTAACTAAACAAGTTACATTTTAATTAACATAAAGGAATTAAATTAATTGTGTTACTTGTGTTACTTATACACACGGAGTTCAAACCCCTTGACCTATATAGGTAATGTTTTGTTGTCTTATGTCAAAAGTCTTGAACTGTTAGATTAATAGTTCATACAAGAAATTTTAAAATATTCCTAATCCTATTATTAATTAATGCAATTGTAATTAAAAGTAAATAAACAAATAAATAAATGTTTGCTGAAAGCTGGGTAATTATAATAATAATAATTAAATGAAATATATACAGGATGTTTTTAAATTAAAGAAACGGTTTTAAATAATTTAAATAAATGTAGCTACTCCATATATAAGCATCAAGTTTGTTCTAAAATTTACTAAACTAAATATATACAAAAGGTAAACTTGAAGCAGTGGCGTAGGTTCATTACACTATTTGGCGTTACACGTAACGTAATTTCACTTCGACAAGTGATAGAAAAGGCATTGTCAGTTAATGGAATACATATTCTTCTATTTGAGTTAACAAATTTATCTACAGCAAAATAGGTGTTCAAGTGCATTTTCGAACATTTTGCGGCGTTCTATTTTTACTTTTTATTAGCTTATACGAAATATAGGCAAAAGACAAAGTATTGATTTCGTTCAAAATTTTCAAGGAAATATGCGCTTCCCGGTCTCCTACGTTCAAAAATCATGTTTGTGTCTATTTCCGAGCCTGCGTTAGCGCCTGTGTCTTGCATCTGCGTATGCACGTGTGCAGGCGTGTGGGTGTGGTTGCGTACGTGTCTGCGTGCCTGCGTTGGTTCGTTTGTGCGTGTGTTTATGAACAAGACATCTCAAAAATGAAAGGTCTCAGATTAATAAAATTTTATATTTAAGTTTGTAGCCATCCGGGCACGTAACTGCAACAAGTTGTTAAAATCGGATAACCGAAGGTGCCACTCTACTTTTGTCATTTTTGGTTTCTCGCGATTTTCTTGAAATTGGCTATAACGAGTTTTTTAAACTTATCATGTGACTTAGCGATTTCCGTCCGTTCATATAATCTAGTCGGTTTCTCACAAAATTTTTCATAAATCTAGTAACTGGAAGTACACTTACTGTTAATTCAGAATACTATGAAACTAAAGTTTATATTTGAGGTAATAACTACTTTTATATTTCGAAATTTGGATAATCGGAAGTATTAATCATAAACAAGTATCTTAAAACCTAAGCATCGTAAAAAAATAAAATTTTATATTTGGCTTTACTAACATACGACAGCAAAAATTTAGTTAGAATCTAATGACCGGAAGGGCCAGTTTATTCTTGCGATTTTTAGGTTTCTTGCCATTTTCTCGAAAACGGATTTAACAGTTTTTGTGTAATTTGCTACAATTCTTGTCTTCAATTCCTTTTTGCGTAAATTTTCTTTGAAAAAATACTTCGACTTATCAACGAAAATCTTTGGAATTAAACAGCATATTGTGTGTTTAGCAATTTGGATGGATGACCGTTGTAATTATTGTTCCTAAAGTAACCGTAGATAATATTTTAATTATTTGTGAATATTAAAATATTGTTTAGTTATCTAGCAATTTTAATTCGTATAACAAATTCCTCAGATTGTTATATGTAGTTGGAAATTAGTTTGCGTTCTCTTTACGCCTAATAATTACGTTGTGGGAAGTTAAATTATTTGTCGAAAGCTTTGCATATGTTTGCAATTCCAATTAAGCGTAACTGTAAATAATTTCAAACAAATATTTCTTTTATGCTTTTTAATTTGTGTATAACTTTAAACTGTTTGCTTGCAAATTTTACTAAAGTTGTTCATGTAAAGATAATTCTATCAATTTATGTATTAAGCACTAAATTTGAATTTACAGTATACATTCCTTTTCTTCTTCTTTATTCTTATTAGTAGACATTTATGTTTGTTTATTCCACGGTTTATAGATTGTCGCACCATCTTTCTTTGGCCATCCTATTGACCTTTTTCCCGCCACTGTCTTGTCCATTGCAGTTCTTACAATCTTATTGTAGGTTATCCCATTTATATGTTCATTTCATTCTCTCTTTCTTTTTTTAGCTCATTGATTAATATTGTCAACTTTGCAAACGCGTTTTATATCTTCACTCCTTTTTTTATCTCTTGAGGATATTGGTAATTTTTCTAAAGATTTTCATTTCAGCTATTTCCAGTAGCCTCTCGGTTATATTTGGGACTGCCTTCATTTTTGACGTATGTGTTATGACCGGTTGTGACGTTTCTAGCTGCTTTGGTTGTCATTTTGACCTACGGCGTTTCGCCTTATTAACTATTAGTGTCTCAGGAATAAAATTATTTATATTTGATGCAGTTAGCTCTAGCCGTGAGGGCCTGGTTCAATCGTACCTTAGCTGAAACAATTATTAAATAACAAGTCGGTAAAACCTTCACACGTTATATATTATAAACAAATAACATATGTACAATAAAGATACAAACTACAGGATTAAAGATACAGATAGGATATATACAATAATTAACTTAACATTCTCG